>OZ005762.1:9126231-9400231 GCA_963930825.1 Silvanus unidentatus
TAGACTTATAGGACTTATTTTATGTAAAATATAGTGCTAAATCCACTGGTGAAAACCGCGATGTCCTATCTTTAACCGTTTAGGAGATCGAGTAAAATGGAGAATAATAGATATTTGAAAATGTGATATATAAAAATTTTATTCGTTTGTACCTTTATCAACTCTGGAGAGTAGACTTATAGGACTTATTTTATGTAAAATATAGTGCTAAATCCACTGGTGAAAACCGCGATGTCCTATCTTTAACCGTTTAGGAGATCGAGTAAAATGGAGAATAATAGATATTTGAAAATGTGATATATATACATTTTATTCGTTTGTACCTTTATCAACTCTTGAGAGTAGACTTATAGGACCTATTTTATGTAAAATGAGGTGCTAAATCCACTGGTAAAAACCGCGATGTCCTATCTTGAACCGTTTAGGAGATCGAGTAAAATGGAGAATAATAGATATTTGAAAATGTGATATATAAAAATTTTATTCGTTTGTACCTTTATCAACTCTTGAGAGTAGATTTATAAGACCTATTTTATGTAAAATGAGGTGCTAAATCCACTGGTGAAAACCTCGATGTCCTATCTTTAACCGTTTAGGAGATCGATTAAAATGGAGAATAATAGATATTTGAAAATGTGATATATAAACATTTTATTGGTTTGTACCTTTATCAACTCTTGAGAGTAGACTTATAGGAGTTATTTTATGTAAAATGAGGTGCTAAATCCACTGGTGAAAACCGCGATGTCCTATCTTTAACCGTTTAGGAGATCGAGTAAAATTGAGAATAATAGATATTTGAAAATGTGATATATCAAAATTTTAATCGTTTGTACCTTTATCAACTCTTGAGAGTAGACTTATAGGTCTTATTTTATGTAAAATGAGGTGCTAAATCCACTGGTGAAAAGCGCGATGTCCTATCTTAAACCGTTTAGGAGATCGAGTAAAATGGAGAATAATGGATATTTGAAAATGTGATATATAAACATTTTATTCGTTTGTACCTTTATCAACATTTGAGAGTAGACTTATAGGACCTATTTTATGTAAAATGAGGTGCTAAATCCACTGGTGAAAACCACGATATCCTATCTTTAACCGTTTAGGAGATCGAGTAAAATGGAGAATAATGGATATTTGAAAATGTGAAATATAAACATTTTATTCGTTTGTACCTTTATCAACTTTTGAGAGTAGACTTATAGGACCTATATAATGTAAAATGAGGTGCTTAATCCACTGGTGAAAACCGCGATGTCCTATCTTGAACCGTTTAGGAGATCGAGTAAAATGGAGAATAATAGATATTTGAAAATGTGATATATAAAAATTTTATTCGTTTGTACCTTTATCAACTCTTGAGAGTAGATTTATAAGACCTATTTTATGTAAAATGAGGTGCTAAATCCACTGGTGAAAACCTCGATGTCCTATCTTTAACCGTTTATTAGATCGATTAAAATGGAGAATAATAGATATTTGAAAATGTGATATATATACATTTTATTCGTTTGTACCTTTATCAACTCTTGAGAGTAGACTTATAGGACCTATTTTATGTAAAATGAGGTGCTAAATCCACTGGTAAAAACCGCGATGTCCTATCTTGAACCGTTTAGGAGATCGAGTAAAATGGAGAATAATAGATATTTGAAAATGTGATATATAAAAATTTTATTCGTTTGTACCTTTATCAACTCTTGAGAGTAGATTTATAAGACCTATTTTATGTAAAATGAGGTGCTAAATCCACTGGTGAAAACCTCGATGTCCTATCTTTAACCGTTTAGGAGATCGATTAAAATGGAGAATAATAGATATTTGAAAATGTGATATATAAACATTTTATTGGTTTGTACCTTTATCAACTCTTGAGAGTAGACTTATAGGAGTTATTTTATGTAAAATGAGGTGCTAAATCCACTGCTGAAAACCGCGATGTCCTATCTTTAACCGTTTAGGAGATCGAGTAAAATTGAGAATAATAGATATTTGAAAATGTGATATATCAAAATTTTATTCGTTTGTACCTTTATCAACTCTTGAGAGTAGACTTATAGGACTTATTTTGTGTAAAATGTGGTGCTAAATTCACTAATGAAATCCGCGATGTCCTATTTTTAACCGTTTAGGAGATCGAGTATAATGGAGAATAATAGATATTTTTTAATATGATATATAAACATTTTATTCGTTTGTTCCTTTATCAACTTTTGAGAGTAGACTTATAGGACTTATTTTATGTAAAATGAGGTGCTAAATCCACTGGTGAAAACCGCGATGTCCTATCTTTAACCGTTTAGGAGATCGAGTAAAATGGAGAATAATAGATATTTGAAAATGTGATATATAAACATTTTATTCGTTTGTACCTTTATCAACTCTTGAGAGTAGACTTATAGGACTTATTTTATGTAAAATGAGGTGCTAAAACCACTGGTGAAAACCGCGATGTCCTATCTTTAACTGTTTAGGAGATCGAGTAAAATAGATAATAATACATATTTGAAAATGTGATATATAAACATTTTATTCGTTTGTACCTTTATCAACTCTTGAGAGTAGACTTATAGGACTTATTTTAGGTAAAATGAGGTGCTAAATCCACTGGTTAAAACCGCGATGTCCTATCTTTAACCGTTTAGGAGATCGAGTAAAATTGAGAATAATAGATATTTGAAAATGTGATATATCAAAATTTTATTCGTTTGTACCTTTCTCAACTCTTGAGAGTGGACTTATAGGACCTATTTTATGTAAAATGAGGTGCTAAATCCACTGGTGAAAACCGCGATGTCCTATCTTAAACCGTTTAGGAGATCGAGTAAAATGGAGAATAATGGATATTTGAAAATGTGATATATAAACATTTTATTCGTTTGTACCTTTATCAACATTTGAGAGTAGACTTATAGGACCTATTTTATGTAAAATGAGGTGCTAAATCCACTGGTGAAAACCACGATGTCCTATCTTTAACCGTTTAGGAGATCGAGTAAAATGGAGAAAAATGGAAATTTGAAAATGTGATATATAAACATTTTATTCGTTTTTACCTTTATCAACTCTTGAGAGTAGACTTATAGGACCTATTTGATGTAAAATGAGGTGCTAAATCCACTGGTGAAAACGGCGATGTCCTATCTTTAACCGTTTAGGAGATCGAGTAAAATGGAGAATAATAGATATTTGAAAATGTGATATATAAACATTTTATTCGTTTTTACCTTTATTGACTCTTGAGAGTAGACTTATAGGACCTATTTTATGTAAAATGAGGTGCTAAATCCACTGGTGAAAACTTCGATGTCATATCTTTAACCGTTTAGGAGATCGAGTAAAATGGAGAATAATAGATATTTGAAAATGTGATATATAAAAATTTTATTCGTTTGTACCTTTATCAACTCTTGAGAGTAGACTTATAGGACTTATTTTATGTAAAATATAGTGCTAAATCCACTGGTGAAAACCGCGATGTCCTATCTTTAACCGTTTAGGAGATCGAGTAAAATGGAGAATAATAGATATTTGAAAATGTGATATATAAACATTTTATTCGTTTGTACCTTTATCAACTCTTGAGAGTAGACTTATAAAACTTATTTTAAGCAAAATGAGGTGCTAAATCCACTGGTGAAAACCGCGATGTCCTATCTTTAACCGTTTAGGAGATCGAGTAAAATGGAGAATAAAGGATATTTGAAAATGTGATATATAAACATTTTATTCGTTTGTACCTTTATCAACTCTTGAGAGTAGACTTATAGGACTTATTTTATGTAAAATATAGTGCTAAATCCACTGGTGAAAACCGCGATGTCCTATCTTTAACCGTTTAGGAGATCGAGTAAAATGGAGAATAATAGATATTTGAAAATGTGATATATAAACATTTTATTCGTTTGTTCCTTTATCAACTCTTGAGAGTAGACTTATAGGACTTATTTTATGTAAAATATAGTGCTAAATCCACTGGTGAAAACCGCGATGTCCTATCTTTAACCGTTAAGGAGATCGAGTAAAATGGAGAATAATAGATATTTGAAAATGTGATATATAAAAATTTTATTCGTTTGTACCTTTATCAACTCTGGAGAGTAGACTTATAGGACTTATTTTATGTAAAATATAGTGCTAAATCCACTGGTGAAAACCGCGATGTCCTATCTTTAACCGTTTAGGAGATCGAGTAAAATGGAGAATAATAGATATTTGAAAATGTGATATATAAAAATTTTATTCGTTTGTACCTTTATCAACTCTTGAGAGTAGATTTATAAGACCTATTTTATGTAAAATGAGGTGCTAAATCCACTGGTGAAAACCTCGATGTCCTATCTTTAACCGTTTAGGAGATCGATTAAAATGGAGAATAATAGATATTTGAAAATGTGATATATAAACATTTTATTGGTTTGTACCTTTATCAACTCTTGAGAGTAGACTTATAGGAGTTATTTTATGTAAAATGAGGTGCTAAATCCACTGGTGAAAACCGCGATGTCCTATCTTTAACCGTTTAGGAGATCGAGTAAAATTGAGAATAATAGATATTTGAAAATGTGATATATCAAAATTTTATTCGTTTGTACCTTTATCAACTCTTGAGAGTAGACTTATAGGACTTATTTTGTGTAAAATGTGGTGCTAAATTCACTAATGAAATCCGCGATGTCCTATTTTTAACCGTTTAGGAGATCGAGTATAATGGAGAATAATAGATATTTTTTAATATGATATATAAACATTTTATTCGTTTGTTCCTTTATCAACTTTTGAGAGTAGACTTATAGGACTTATTTTATGTAAAATGAGGTGCTAAATCCACTGGTGAAAACCGCGATGTCCTATCTTTAACCGTTTAGGAGATCGAGTAAAATGGAGAATAATAGATATTTGAAAATGTGATATATAAACATTTTATTCGTTTGTACCTTTATCAACTCTTGAGAGTAGACTTATAGGACTTATTTTATGTAAAATGAGGTGCTAAAACCACTGGTGAAAACCGCGATGTCCTATCTTTAACTGTTTAGGAGATCGAGTAAAATAGATAATAATACATATTTGAAAATGTGATATATAAACATTTTATTCGTTTGTACCTTTATCAACTCTTGAGAGTAGACTTATAGGACTTATTTTAGGTAAAATGAGGTGCTAAATCCACTGGTTAAAACCGCGATGTCCTATCTTTAACCGTTTAGGAGATCGAGTAAAATGGAGAATAATAGATATTTGAAAATGTGATATATAAACGTTTTATTCGTTTGAACCTTTATCTACTCTAGAGAGTAGTCTTATAGAACCTATTTTATGTAAAATGAGGTGCTAAATCCACTGGTGAAAACCGCGATGTAATATCTTACACCGTTTAGGAGATCGAGTAAAATGGAGAAAAATAGGTATTTGAAGATGTGATATATAAACATTTTATTCGTTTTTACCTTTATCAACTCTTGAGGGTAGACTTATAGGAGTTATTTTATGTAAAATGCGGTTCTAAATTCACTGGTGAAAACCGCGATGTTCTATCTTTAACCATTTAGAAGATCGAGTAAAATGGAGAATAATGGATATTTGAAAATGTGATATATAAACATTTTATTCGTTTGTACCTTTATCAACTCTTGAGAGTAGACTTATAGGACTTATTTTATGTAAAATATAGTGCTATATCCACTGGTGAAAACCGCGATGTTCTATCTTTAACCGTTTAGGAGATCGAGTAAAATGGAGAATAATGGATATTTGAAAATGTGATATATAAAAATTTTATTCGTTTGTACCTTTATCAACTCTTGAGAGTAGACTTATAGGACTTATTTTATGTAAAATATAGTGCTAAATCCACTGGTGAAAACCGCGATGTCCTATCTTTAACCGTTTAGGAGATCGAGTAAAATGGAGATTAATAGATATTTGAAAATGTGATATATAAACATTTTATTCGTTTGTACCTTTATCAACTCTTGAGGGTAGACTTATAAAACTTATTTTAAGCAAAATGAGGTGCTAAATCCACTGGTGAAAACCGCGATGTCCTATCTTTAACCGTTTAGGAGATCGAGTAAAATGGAGAATAAAGGATATTTGAAAATGTGATATATAAACATTTTATTTGTTTGTACCTTTATCAACTCTTGAGAGTAGACTTATAGGACTTATTTTATGTAAAATATAGTGCTAAATCCACTGGTGAAAACCGCGATGTCCTATCTTTAACCGTTTAGGAGATCGAGTAAAATGGAGAATAATAGATATTTGAAAATGTGATATATAAACATTTTATTCGTTTGTTCCTTTATCAACTCTTGAGAGTAGACTTATAGGACTTATTTTATGTAAAATATAGTGCTAAATCCACTGGTGAAAACCGCGATGTCCTATCTTTAACCGTTTAGGAGATCGAGTAAAATGGAGAATAATAGATATTTGAAAATGTGATATATAAAAATTTTATTCGTTTGTACCTTTATCAACTCTGGAGAGTAGACTTATAGGACTTATTTTATGTAAAATATAGTGCTAAATCCACTGGTGAAAACCGCGATGTCCTATCTTTAACCGTTTAGGAGATCGAGTAAAATGGAGAATAATAGATATTTGAAAATGTGATATATATACATTTTATTCGTTTGTACCTTTATCAACTCTTGAGAGTAGACTTATAGGACCTATTTTATGTAAAATGAGGTGCTAAATCCACTGGTAAAAACCGCGATGTCCTATCTTGAACCGTTTAGGAGATCGAGTAAAATGGAGAATAATAGATATTTGAAAATGTGATATATAAAAATTTTATTCGTTTGTACCTTTATCAACTCTTGAGAGTAGATTTATAAGACCTATTTTATGTAAAATGAGGTGCTAAATCCACTGGTGAAAACCTCGATGTCCTATCTTTAACCGTTTAGGAGATCGATTAAAATGGAGAATAATAGATATTTGAAAATGTGATATATAAACATTTTATTGGTTTGTACCTTTATCAACTCTTGAGAGTAGACTTATAGGAGTTATTTTATGTAAAATGAGGTGCTAAATCCACTGGTGAAAACCGCGATGTCCTATCTTTAACCGTTTAGGAGATCGAGTAAAATTGAGAATAATAGATATTTGAAAATGTGATATATCAAAATTTTAATCGTTTGTACCTTTATCAACTCTTGAGAGTAGACTTATAGGTCTTATTTTATGTAAAATGAGGTGCTAAATCCACTGGTGAAAAGCGCGATGTCCTATCTTAAACCGTTTAGGAGATCGAGTAAAATGGAGAATAATGGATATTTGAAAATGTGATATATAAACATTTTATTCGTTTGTACCTTTATCAACATTTGAGAGTAGACTTATAGGACCTATTTTATGTAAAATGAGGTGCTAAATCCACTGGTGAAAACCACGATATCCTATCTTTAACCGTTTAGGAGATCGAGTAAAATGGAGAATAATGGATATTTGAAAATGTGAAATATAAACATTTTATTCGTTTGTACCTTTATCAACTTTTGAGAGTAAACTTATAGGACCTATATAATGTAAAATGAGGTGCTTAATCCACTGGTGAAAACCGCGATGTCCTATCTTGAACCGTTTAGGAGATCGAGTAAAATGGAGAATAATAGATATTTGAAAATGTGATATATAAAAATTTTATTCGTTTGTACCTTTATCAACTCTTGAGAGTAGATTTATAAGACCTATTTTATGTAAAATGAGGTGCTAAATCCACTGGTGAAAACCTCGATGTCCTATCTTTAACCGTTTAGGAGATCGATTAAAATGGAGAATAATAGATATTTGAAAATGTGATATATATACATTTTATTCGTTTGTACCTTTATCAACTCTTGAGAGTAGACTTATAGGACCTATTTTATGTAAAATGAGGTGCTAAATCCACTGGTAAAAACCGCGATGTCCTATCTTGAACCGTTTAGGAGATCGAGTAAAATGGAGAATAATAGATATTTGAAAATGTGATATATAAAAATTTTATTCGTTTGTACCTTTATCAACTCTTGAGAGTAGATTTATAAGACCTATTTTATGTAAAATGAGGTGCTAAATCCACTGGTGAAAACCTCGATGTCCTATCTTTAACCGTTTAGGAGATCGATTAAAATGGAGAATAATAGATATTTGAAAATGTGATATATAAACATTTTATTGGTTTGTACCTTTATCAACTCTTGAGAGTAGACTTATAGGAGTTATTTTATGTAAAATGAGGTGCTAAATCCACTGCAGAAAACCGCGATGTCCTATCTTTAACCGTTTAGGAGATCGAGTAAAATTGAGAATAATAGATATTTGAAAATGTGATATATCAAAATTTTATTCGTTTGTACCTTTATCAACTCTTGAGAGTAGACTTATAGGACTTATTTTGTGTAAAATGTGGTGCTAAATTCACTAATGAAATCCGCGATGTCCTATTTTTAACCGTTTAGGAGATCGAGTATAATGGAGAATAATAGATATTTTTTAATATGATATATAAACATTTTATTCGTTTGTTCCTTTATCAACTTTTGAGAGTAGACTTATAGGACTTATTTTATGTAAAATGAGGTGCTAAATCCACTGGTGAAAACCGCGATGTCCTATCTTTAACCGTTTAGGAGATCGAGTAAAATGGAGAATAATAGATATTTGAAAATGTGATATATAAACATTTTATTCGTTTGTACCTTTATCAACTCTTGAGAGTAGACTTATAGGACTTATTTTATGTAAAATGAGGTGCTAAAACCACTGGTGAAAACCGCGATGTCCTATCTTTAACTGTTTAGGAGATCGAGTAAAATAGATAATAATACATATTTGAAAATGTGATATATAAACATTTTATTCGTTTGTACCTTTATCAACTCTTGAGAGTAGACTTATAGGACCTATTTTAGGTAAAATGAGGTGCTAAATCCACTGGTTAAAACCGCGATGTCCTATCTTTAACCGTTTAGGAGATCGAGTAAAATGGAGAATAATAGATATTTGAAAATGTGATATATAAACGTTTTATTCGTTTGAACCTTTATCTACTCTAGAGAGTAGTCTTATAGAACCTATTTTATGTAAAATGAGGTGCTAAATCCACTGGTGAAAACCGCGATGTAATATCTTACACCGTTTAGGAGATCGAGTAAAATGGAGAAAAATAGGTATTTGAAGATGTGATATATAAACATTTTATTCGTTTTTACCTTTATCAACTCTTGAGGGTAGACTTATAGGAGTTATTTTATGTAAAATGCGGTTCTAAATTCACTGGTGAAAACCGCGATGTTCTATCTTTAACCATTTAGAAGATCGAGTAAAATGGAGAATAATGGATATTTGAAAATGTGATATATAAACATTTTATTCGTTTGTACCTTTATCAACTCTTGAGAGTAGACTTATAGGACTTATTTTATGTAAAATATAGTGCTAAATCCACTGGTGAAAACCGCGATGTTCTATCTTTAACCGTTTAGGAGATCGAGTAAAATGGAGAATAATAGATATTTGAAAATGTGATATATAAACATTTTATTTGTTTGTACCTTTCTCAACTCTTGAGAGTAGAGTTATAGGACCTATTTTATGTAAAATGAGGTGCTAAATCCACTGGTGAAAACCGCGATGTCCTATCTTAAACCGTTTAGGAGATCGAGTAAAATGGAGAATAATGGATATTTGAAAATGTGATATATAAACATTTTATTCGTTTGTACCTTTATCAACATTTGAGAGTAGACTTATAGGACCTATTTTATGTAAAATGAGGTGCTAAATCCACTGGTGAAAACCACGATGTCCTATCTTTAACCGTTTAGGAGATCGAGTAAAATGGAGAAAAATGGAAATTTGAAAATGTGATATATAAACATTTTATTCGTTTTTACCTTTATCAACTCTTGAGAGTAGACTTATAGGACCTATTTGATGTAAAATGAGGTGCTAAATCCACTGGTGAAAACCGCGATGTCCTATCTTTAACCGTTTAGGAGATCGAGTAAAATGGAGAATAATAGATATTTGAAAATGTGATATATAAACATTTTATTCGTTTTTACCTTTATTGACTCTTGAGAGTAGACTTATAGGACCTATTTTATGTAAAATGAGGTGCTAAATCCACTGGTGAAAACTTCGATGTCATATCTTTAACCGTTTAGGAGATCGAGTAAAATGGAGAATAATAGATATTTGAAAATGTGATATATAAAAATTTTATTCGTTTGTACCTTTATCAACTCTTGAGAGTAGACTTATAGGACTTATTTTATGTAAAATATAGTGCTAAATCCACTGGTGAAAACCGCGATGTCCTATCTTTAACCGTTTAGGAGATCGAGTAAAATGGAGAATAATAGATATTTGAAAATGTGATAGATAAACATTTTATTCGTTTGTACCTTTATCAACTCTTGAGGGTAGACTTATAAAACTTATTTTAAGCAAAATGAGGTGCTAAATCCACTGGTGAAAACCGCGATGTCCTATCTTTAACCGTTTAGGAGATCGAGTAAAATGGAGAATAAAGGATATTTGAAAATGTGATATATAAACATTTTATTCGTTTGTACCTTTATCAACTATTGAGAGTGGACTTATAGGACCTATTTTATGTAAAATGAGGTGCTAAATCCACTGGTAAAAACCGCGATGTCCTATCTTGAACCGTTTAGGAGATCGAGTAAAATGGAGAATAATAGATATTTGAAAATGTGATATATAAAAATTTTATTCGTTTGTACCTTTATCAACTCTTGAGAGTAGATTTATAAGACCTATTTTATGTAAAATGAGGTGCTAAATCCACTGGTGAAAACCTCGATGTCCTATCTTTAACCGTTTAGGAGATCGATTAAAATGGAGAATAATAGATATTTGAAAATGTGATATATAAACATTTTATTGGTTTGTACCTTTATCAACTCTTGAGAGTAGACTTATAGGAGTTATTTTATGTAAAATGAGGTGCTAAATCCACTGGTGAAAACCGCGATGTCCTATCTTTAACCGTTTAGGAGATCGAGTAAAATTGAGAATAATAGATATTTGAAAATGTGATATATCAAAATTTTAATCGTTTGTACCTTTATCAACTCTTGAGAGTAGACTTATAGGTCTTATTTTATGTAAAATGAGGTGCTAAATCCACTGGTGAAAAGCGCGATGTCCTATCTTAAACCGTTTAGGAGATCGAGTAAAATGGAGAATAATAGATATTTGAAAATGTGATATATAAACATTTTATTGGTTTGTACCTTTATCAACTCTTGAGAGTAGACTTATAGGAGTTATTTTATGTAAAATGAGGTGCTAAATCCACTGGTGAAAACCGCGATGTCCTATCTTTAACCGTTTAGGAGATCGAGTAAAATTGAGAATAATAGATATTTGAAAATGTGATATATAAACATTTTATTCGTTTGTACCTTTATCAACATTTGAGAGTAGACTTATAGGACCTATATAATGTAAAATGAGGTGCTTAATCCACTGGTGAAAACCGCGATGTCCTATCTTTGACCGTTTAGGAGATCGAGTAAAATGGAGAATAATGGAAATTTGAAAATGTGATATATAAACATTTTATTCGTTTTTACCTTTATCAACTCTTGAGAGTTGACTCATAGGACCTATTTGATGTAAAATGAGGTGCTAAATCCACTGGTGAAAACCGCGATGTCCTATCTTTAACCGTTTAGGAGATCGAGTAAAATGGAGTATAATAGATATTTGAAAATGTGATATATAAAAATTTTATTCGTTTGTACCTTTATCAACTCTTGAGAGTAGACTTATAGGACATATTTTATGTAAAATATAGTGCTAAATCCACTGGTGAAAACCGCGATGTCCTATCTTTAACCGTTTAGGAGATCGAGTAAAATGGAGAATAATAGATATTTGAAAATGTGATATATAAACATTTTATTCGTTTGTACCTTTATCAACTCTTGAGAGTAGACTTATAAAACTTATTTTAAGCAAAATGAGGTGCTAAATCCACTGGTGAAAACCGCGATGTCCTATCTTTAACCGTTTAGGAGATCGAGTAAAATGGAGAATAATGGATATTTGAAAATGTGATATATAAACATTTTATTCGTTTGTCTTTATCAACTCTTGAGAGTAGACTTATAGGACTTACTTTATGTAAAATATAGTGCTAAATCCACTGGTGAAAACCGCGATGTCCTATCTTTAACCGTTTAGGAGATCGAGTAAAATGGAGAATAATAGATATTTGAAAATGTGATAGATAAACATTTTATTCGTTTGTACCTTTATCAACTCTTGAGGGTAGACTTATAAAACTTATTTTAAGCAAAATGAGGTGCTAAATCCACTGGTGAAAACCGCGATGTCCTATCTTTAACCGTTTAGGAGATCGAGTAAAATGGAGAATAAAGGATATTTGAAAATGTGATATATAAACATTTTATTCGTTTGTACCTTTATCAACTATTGAGAGTGGACTTATAGGACCTATTTTATGTAAAATGAGGTGCTAAATCCACTGGTAAAAACCGCGATGTCCTATCTTGAACCGTTTAGGAGATCGAGTAAAATGGAGAATAATAGATATTTGAAAATGTGATATATAAAAATTTTATTCGTTTGTACCTTTATCAACTCTTGAGAGTAGATTTATAAGACCTATTTTATGTAAAATGAGGTGCTAAATCCACTGGTGAAAACCTCGATGTCCTATCTTTAACCGTTTAGGAGATCGATTAAAATGGAGAATAATAGATATTTGAAAATGTGATATATAAACATTTTATTGGTTTGTACCTTTATCAACTCTTGAGAGTAGACTTATAGGAGTTATTTTATGTAAAATGAGGTGCTAAATCCACTGGTGAAAACCGCGATGTCCTATCTTTAACCGTTTAGGAGATCGAGTAAAATTGAGAATAATAGATATTTGAAAATGTGATATATCAAAATTTTAATCGTTTGTACCTTTATCAACTCTTGAGAGTAGACTTATAGGTCTTATTTTATGTAAAATGAGGTGCTAAATCCACTGGTGAAAAGCGCGATGTCCTATCTTAAACCGTTTAGGAGATCGAGTAAAATGGAGAATAATAGATATTTGAAAATGTGATATATAAACATTTTATTGGTTTGTACCTTTATCAACTCTTGAGAGTAGACTTATAGGAGTTATTTTATGTAAAATGAGGTGCTAAATCCACTGGTGAAAACCGCGATGTCCTATCTTTAACCGTTTAGGAGATCGAGTAAAATTGAGAATAATAGATATTTGAAAATGTGATATATAAACATTTTATTCGTTTGTACCTTTATCAACATTTGAGAGTAGACTTATAGGACCTATATAATGTAAAATGAGGTGCTTAATCCACTGGTGAAAACCGCGATGTCCTATCTTTGACCGTTTAGGAGATCGAGTAAAATGGAGAATAATGGAAATTTGAAAATGTGATATATAAACATTTTATTCGTTTTTACCTTTATCAACTCTTGAGAGTTGACTTATAGGACCTATTTGATGTAAAATGAGGTGCTAAATCCACTGGTGAAAACCGCGATGTCCTATCTTTAACCGTTTAGGAGATCGAGTAAAATGGAGTATAATAGATATTTGAAAATGTGATATATAAAAATTTTATTCGTTTGTACCTTTATCAACTCTTGAGAGTAGACTTATAGGACATATTTTATGTAAAATATAGTGCTAAATCCACTGGTGAAAACCGCGATGTCCTATCTTTAACCGTTTAGGAGATCGAGTAAAATGGAGAATAATAGATATTTGAAAATGTGATATATAAACATTTTATTCGTTTGTACCTTTATCAACTCTTGAGAGTAGACTTATAAAACTTATTTTAAGCAAAATGAGGTGCTAAATCCACTGGTGAAAACCGCGATGTCCTATCTTTAACCGTTTAGGAGATCGAGTAAAATGGAGAATAATGGATATTTGAAAATGTGATATATAAACATTTTATTCGTTTGTCTTTATCAACTCTTGAGAGTAGACTTATAGGACTTACTTTATGTAAAATATAGTGCTAAATCCACTGGTGAAAACCGCGATGTCCTATCTTTAACCGTTTAGGAGATCGAGTAAAATGGAGAATAATAGATATTTGAAAATGTGATATATAAACATTTTATTCGTTTGTACCTTTATCAACTATTGAGAGTGGACTTATAAGACCTATTTTATGTAAAATGAGGTGCTAAATCCACTGGTGAAAACCGCGATGTCCTATCTTAAACCGTATAGGAGATCGAGTAAAATGGAGAAAAATAGATATTTGAAAATGTGATATATAAACATTTTATTGGTTTTTACCTTTATCAACTCTTGAGAGTAGACTTATAGGACCTATTTTATGTAAAATGAGGTGCTAAATCCACTGGTAAAAACCGCGATGTCCTATCTTGAACCGTTTAGGAGATCGAGTAAAATGGAAAATAATAGATATTTGAAAATGTGATATATAAAAATTTTATTCGATTGTACCTTTATCATTTCTTGAGAGTAGATTTATAAGACCTATTTTATGTAAAATGAGGTGCTAAATCCACTGGTGAAAACCTCGATGTCCTATCTTTAACCGTTTAGGAGATCGAGTAAAATGGAGAATAATAGATATTTGAAAATGTGATATATAAAAATTTTATTGGTTTGTACCTTTATCAACTCTTGAGAGTAGACTTATAGGAGTTATTTTATGTTAAATGAGGTGCTAAATCCACTGGTGAAAACCGCGATGTCCTATCTTGATCGAGTAAAATGGAGAATAATAGATATTTGAAAATGTGATATATAAACATTTTATTCGTTTGTACCTTTATCAACGCTTGAGAGTAGACTTATAGGACCTATTTTATGTAAAATGGAGTGCTAAATCCACTGGTGATAACCGCGATGTCCTATCTTGAACCGTTTAGGAGATCGAGTAAAATGGAGAATAATAGATATTTGAAAATGTGATATATAAACATTTTATTCATTTGTACCTTTATCAACTCTTGAGAGTAGACTTATAGGAGTTGTTTTATGTAAATTGAGGTGCTAAATCCACTGGTGAAAACCGCGATGTCCTATCTTTAACCGTTTAGGAGATCGAGTAAAATGGAGAATAATAGATATTTGATAATGTGATATATAAACATTTTATTCGTTTGTACCTTTATCAACTCTTGAGAGTAGACTTATAGGAGTTATTTTATGTAAAATGAGGAGCTAACTCCACTGGTGAAAACCGCGATGTCCTATCTTTAACCGTTTAGGAGATCGAGTAAAATTGAGAATAATAGATATTTGAAAATGTGATATATCAAAATTTTAATCGTTTGTACCTTTATCAACTCTTGAGAGTAGACTTATAGGTCTTATTTTATGTAAAATGAGGTGCTAAATCCACTGGTGAAAAGCGCGATGTCCTATCTTAAACCGTTTAGGAGATCGAGTAAAATGGAGAATAATAGATATTTGAAAATGTGATATATAAACATTTTATTGGTTTGTACCTTTATCAACTCTTGAGAGTAGACTTATAGGAGTTATTTTATGTAAAATGAGGTGCTAAATCCACTGGTGAAAACCGCGATGTCCTATCTTTAACCGTTTAGGAGATCGAGTAAAATTGAGAATAATAGATATTTGAAAATGTGATATATAAACATTTTATTCGTTTGTACCTTTATCAACATTTGAGAGTAGACTTATAGGACCTATATAATGTAAAATGAGGTGCTTAATCCACTGGTGAAAACCGCGATGTCCTATCTTTGACCGTTTAGGAGATCGAGTAAAATGGAGAATAATGGAAATTTGAAAATGTGATATATAAACATTTTATTCGTTTTTACCTTTATCAACTCTTGAGAGTTGACTTATAGGACCTATTTGATGTAAAATGAGGTGCTAAATCCACTGGTGAAAACCGCGATGTCCTATCTTTAACCGTTTAGGAGATCGAGTAAAATGGAGTATAATAGATATTTGAAAATGTGATATATAAAAATTTTATTCGTTTGTACCTTTATCAACTCTTGAGAGTAGACTTATAGGACATATTTTATGTAAAATATAGTGCTAAGTCCACTGGTGAAAACCGCGATGTCCTATCTTTAACCGTTTAGGAGATCGAGTAAAATGGAGAATAATAGATATTTGAAAATGTGATATATAAACATTTTATTCGTTTGTACCTTTATCAACTCTTGAGAGTAGACTTATAAAACTTATTTTAAGCAAAATGAGGTGCTAAATCCACTGGTGAAAACCGCGATGTCCTATCTTTAACCGTTTAGGAGATCGAGTAAAATGGAGAATAATGGATATTTGAAAATGTGATATATAAACATTTTATTCGTTTGTCTTTATCAACTCTTGAGAGTAGACTTATAGGACTTACTTTATGTAAAATATAGTGCTAAATCCACTGGTGAAAACCGCGATGTCCTATCTTTAACCGTTTAGGAGATCGAGTAAAATGGAGAATAATAGATATTTGAAAATGTGATATATAAACATTTTATTCGTTTGTACCTTTATCAACTCTTGAGAGTAGACTTATAAAACTTATTTTAAGCAAAATGAGGTGCTAAATCCACTGGTGAAAACCGCGATGTCCTATCTTTAACCGTTTAGGAGATCGAGTAAAATGGAGAATAAAGGATATTTGAAAATGTGATATATAAACATTTTATTCGTTTGTACCTTTATCAACTATTGAGAGTGGACTTATAGGACCTATTTTATGTAAAATGAGGTGCTAAATCCACTGGTAAAAACCGCGATGTCCTATCTTGAACCGTTTAGGAGATCGAGTAAAATGGAGAATAATAGATATTTGAAAATGTGATATATAAAAATTTTATTCGTTTGTACCTTTATCAACTCTTGAGAGTAGATTTATAAGACCTATTTTATGTAAAATGAGGTGCTAAATCCACTGGTGAAAACCTCGATGTCCTATCTTTAACCGTTTAGGAGATCGATTAAAATGGAGAATAATAGATATTTGAAAATGTGATATATAAACATTTTATTGGTTTGTACCTTTATCAACTCTTGAGAGTAGACTTATAGGAGTTATTTTATGTAAAATGAGGTGCTAAATCCACTGGTGAAAACCGCGATGTCCTATCTTTAACCGTTTAGGAGATCGAGTAAAATTGAGAATAATAGATATTTGAAAATGTGATATATCAAAATTTTAATCGTTTGTACCTTTATCAACTCTTGAGAGTAGACTTATAGGTCTTATTTTATGTAAAATGAGGTGCTAAATCCACTGGTGAAAAGCGCGATGTCCTATCTTAAACCGTTTAGGAGATCGAGTAAAATGGAGAATAATAGATATTTGAAAATGTGATATATAAACATTTTATTGGTTTGTACCTTTATCAACTCTTGAGAGTAGACTTATAGGAGTTATTTTATGTAAAATGAGGTGCTAAATCCACTGGTGAAAACCGCGATGTCCTATCTTTAACCGTTTAGGAGATCGAGTAAAATTGAGAATAATAGATATTTGAAAATGTGCTATATAAACATTTTATTCGTTTGTACCTTTATCAACATTTGAGAGTAGACTTATAGGACCTATATAATGTAAAATGAGGTGCTTAATCCACTGGTGAAAACCGCGATGTCCTATCTTTGACCGTTTAGGAGATCGAGTAAAATGGAGAATAATGGAAATTTGAAAATGTGATATATAAACATTTTATTCGTTTTTACCTTTATCAACTCTTGAGAGTTGACTTATAGGACCTATTTGATGTAAAATGAGGTGCTAAATCCACTGGTGAAAACCGCGATGTCCTATCTTTAACCGTTTAGGAGATCGAGTAAAATGGAGTATAATAGATATTTGAAAATGTGATATATAAAAATTTTATTCGTTTGTACCTTTATCAACTCTTGAGAGTAGACTTATAGGACATATTTTATGTAAAATATAGTGCTAAATCCACTGGTGAAAACCGCGATGTCCTATCTTTAACCGTTTAGGAGATCGAGTAAAATGGAGAATAATAGATATTTGAAAATGTGATATATAAACATTTTATTCGTTTGTACCTTTATCAACTCTTGAGAGTAGACTTATAAAACTTATTTTAAGCAAAATGAGGTGCTAAATCCACTGGTGAAAACCGCGATGTCCTATCTTTAACCGTTTAGGAGATCGAGTAAAATGGAGAATAATGGATATTTGAAAATGTGATATATAAACATTTTATTCGTTTGTCTTTATCAACTCTTGAGAGTAGACTTATAGGACTTACTTTATGTAAAATATAGTGCTAAATCCACTGGTGAAAACCGCGATGTCCTATCTTTAACCGTTTAGGAGATCGAGTAAAATGGAGAATAATAGATATTTGAAAATGTGATATATAAACATTTTATTCGTTTGTACCTTTATCAACTATTGAGAGTGGACTTATAAGACCTATTTTATGTAAAATGAGGTGCTAAATCCACTGGTGAAAACCGCGATGTCCTATCTTAAACCGTATAGGAGATCGAGTAAAATGGAGAAAAATAGATATTTGAAAATGTGATATATAAACATTTTATTGGTTTTTACCTTTATCAACTCTTGAGAGTAGACTTATAGGACCTATTTTATGTAAAATGAGGTGCTAAATCCACTGGTAAAAACCGCGATGTCCTATCTTGAACCGTTTAGGAGATCGAGTAAAATGGAAAATAATAGATATTTGAAAATGTGATATATAAAAATTTTATTCGATTGTACCTTTATCATTTCTTGAGAGTAGATTTATAAGACCTATTTTATGTAAAATGAGGTGCTAAATCCACTGGTGAAAACCTCGATGTCCTATCTTTAACCGTTTAGGAGATCGAGTAAAATGGAGAATAATAGATATTTGAAAATGTGATATATAAAAATTTTATTGGTTTGTACCTTTATCAACTCTTGAGAGTAGACTTATAGGAGTTATTTTATGTTAAATGAGGTGCTAAATCCACTGGTGAAAACCGCGATGTCCTATCTTGATCGAGTAAAATGGAGAATAATAGATATTTGAAAATGTGATATATAAACATTTTATTCGTTTGTACCTTTATCAACGCTTGAGAGTAGACTTATAGGACCTATTTTATGTAAAATGGAGTGCTAAATCCACTGGTGATAACCGCGATGTCCTATCTTGAACCGTTTAGGAGATCGAGTAAAATGGAGAATAATAGATATTTGAAAATGTGATATATAAACATTTTATTCATTTGTACCTTTATCAACTCTTGAGAGTAGACTTATAGGAGTTGTTTTATGTAAATTGAGGTGCTAAATCCACTGGTGAAAACCGCGATGTCCTATCTTTAACCGTTTAGGAGATCGAGTAAAATGGAGAATAATAGATATTTGATAATGTGATATATAAACATTTTATTCGTTTGTACCTTTATCAACTCTTGAGAGTAGACTTATAGGAGTTATTTTATGTAAAATGAGGAGCTAACTCCACTGGTGAAAACCGCGATGTCCTATCTTTAACCGTTTAGGAGATCGAGTAAAATTGAGAATAATAGATATTTGAAAATGTGATATATCAAAATTTTATTCGTTTGTACCTTTATCAACTCTTGAGAGTAGACTTATAGGACTTATTTTATGTAAAATGAGGTGCTAAATCCACTGGTGAAAACCGCGATGTCCTATCTTGAACCGTTTAGAAGATCGAATAAAATGGAGAAAAATAGATATTTGAAAATGTGATATATAAACATTTTATTCGTTTGTACCTTTATCAACTCTTGAGAGTAGACTTATAGGACCTATTTTATGTAAAATGAGGTGCTAAATCCACTGGTGAAAACCGCGATGTCCTATCTTGAACCGTTTAGAAGATCGAGTAAAATGGAGAAAAATAGATATTTGAAAATGTGATATATAAACATTTTATTCGTTTGTACCTTTATCAACTCTTGAGAGTAGACTTATAGGACCTATTTTATGTAAAATGAGGTGCTAAATCCACTGGTGAAAACCGCGATGTCCTATCTTGAACCGTTTAGAAGATCGAGTAAAATGGAGAAAAATAGATATTTGAAAATGTGATATATAAACATTTTATTCGTTTGTACCTTTATCTACTCTTGAGAGTAGACTTATAGGACCTATTTTATGTAAAATGAGGTGCTAAATCCACTGGTGAAAACCGCGATGTCCTATCTTGATCAAGTAAAATGGAGAATAATAGATATTTGAAAATGTGATATATAAACATTTTATTCGTTTGTACCTTTATCAACGCTTGAGAGTAGACTTATAGGACCTATTTTATGTAAAATGAGGTGCTAAATCCACTGGTGAAAACCGCGATGTCCTATCTTTAACCGTTTAGAAGATCGAGTAAAATGGAGAATAATGGATATTTGAAAATGTGATATATAAACATTTTATTCGTTTGTCTTTATCAACTCTTGAGAGTAGACTTATAGGACTTACTTTATGTAAAATATAGTGGTAAATCCACTGGTGAAAACCGCGATGTCCTATCTTTAACCGTTTAGGAGATCGAGTAAAATGGAGAATAATAGATATTTGAAAATGTGATATATAAACATTTTATTCGTTTGTACCTTTATCAACTCTTGAGAGTGGACTTATAAGACCTATTTTATGTAAAATGAGGTGCTAAATCCACTGGTGAAAACCGCGATGTCCTATCTTAAACCGTATAGGAGATCGAGTAAAATGGAGAAAAATAGATATTTGAAAATGTGATATATAAACATTTTATTCGTTTTTACCTTTATCAACTCTTGAGAGTAGACTTATAGGACCTATTTTATGTAAAATGAGGTGCTAAATCCACTGGTAAAAACCGCGATGTCCTATCTTGAACCGTTTAGAAGATCGAGTAAAATGGAGAATAATAGATATTTGAAAATGTGATATATAAAAATTTTATTCGATTGTACCTTTATCATTTCTTGAGAGTAGATTTATAAGACCTATTTTATGTAAAATGAGGTGCTAAATCCACTGGTGAAAACCGCGATGTCCTATCTTGATCGAGTAAAATGGAGAATAATAGATATTTGAAAATGTGATATATAAACATTTTATTCGTTTGTACCTTTATCAACGCTTGAGAGTAGACTTATAGGACCTATTTTATGTAAAATGAGGTGCTAAATCCACTGGTGATAACCGCGATGTCCTATCTTGAACCGTTTAGGAGATCGAGTAAAATGGAGAAAAATAGATATTTGAAAATGTGATATATAAACATTTTATTCGTTTTTACCTTTATCGACTCTTGAGAGTAGACTTATAGGACCTATTTTATGTAAAATGAGGTGCTAAATCCACTGGTGAAAACCACAATGTCCTATCATTAACCGTTTAGGAGATCGAGTAAAATTGAGAAAATAGATATTTGAAAATGTGATATATAAACATTTTATTAGTTTGTACCTTTATCAACGCTTGAGAGTAGACTTATAGGACCTATTTTATGTAAAATGAGGTGCTAAATCCACTGGTGATAACCGCGATGTCCTATCTTGAACCGTTTAGGAGATCGAGTAAAATGGAGAAAAATAGATATTTGAAAATGTGATATATAAACATTTTATTCGTTTTTACCTTAATCAACTCTTGAGAGTAGACTTATAGGACTTATTTTATGTAAAATGGGGTGCTTAATCCACTGATGAAAACCGCGATGTGATATCTTTAACCGTTTAGGAGATCGAGTAAAATGGAGAATAATAGATATTAGAAAATGTGATATATAAACATTTTATTCGTTATTACCTTTATCAACTCTTGAGAGTAGACTTATAGGACTTATTTTTTGTAAAATGAGGTGCTAAATCCACTGGTAAAAACCGAGATGTCCTATCTTTAACCGTTTAGGAGATTGAGTAAAATTGAGAATAATAGCTATTTGAAAATGTGATATATACAAATTTTATTCGTTTGTACCTTTATCAACTCTTGAGAGTAGACTTATAGGACCTATTTTATGTAAAATGAGGTGCTAAATCCACTGGTGAAAACCGCGATGTCCTATCTTGAACCGTTTAGAAGATCGAGTAAAATGGAGAAAAATAGATATTTGAAAATGTGATATATAAACATTTTATTCGTTTGTACCTTTATCAACTCTTGAGAGTAGACTTATAGGACCTATTTTATGTAAAATGAGGTGCTAAATCCACTGGTAAAAACCGCGATGTCCTATCTTGAACCGTTTAGAAGATCGAGTAAAATGGAGAAAAATAGATATTTGAAAATGTGATATATAAACATTTTATTCGTTTGTACCTTTATCTACTCTTGAGAGTAGACTTATAGGACCTATTTTATGTAAAATGAGGTGCTAAATCCACTGGTGAAAACCGCGATGTCCTATCTTGATCGAGTAAAATGGAGAATAATAGATATTTGAAAATGTGATATATAAACATTTTATTCGTTTGTACCTTTATCAACGCTTGAGAGTAGACTTATAGGACCTATTTTATGTAAAATGAGGTGCTAAATCCACTGGTGATAACCGCGATGTCCTATCTTGAACCGTTTAGGAGATCGAGTAAAATGGAGAAAAATAGATATTTGAAAATGTGATATATAAACATTTTATTCGTTTTTACCTTTATCGACTCTTGAGAGTAGACTTATAGGACCTATTTTATGTAAAATGAGGTGCTAAATCCACTGGTGAAAACCACGATGTCTTATCATTAACCGTTTAGGAGATCGAGTAAAATTGAGAAAATAGATATTTGAAAATGTGATATATAAACATTTTATTAGTTTGTACCTTTATCAACGCTTGAGAGTAGACTTATAGGACCTATTTTATGTAAAATGAGGTGCTAAATCCACTGGTGATAACCGCGATGTCCTATCTTGAACCGTTTAGGAGATCGAGTAAAATGGAGAAAAATAGATATTTGAAAATGTGATATATAAACATTTTATTCGTTTTTACCTTAATCAACTCTAGAGAGTAGACTTATAGGACTTATATTATGTAAAATGGGGTGCTTAATCCACTGATGAAAACCGCGATGTGATATCTTTAACCGTTTAGGAGATCGAGTAAAATGGAGAATAATAGATATTAGAAAATGTGATATATAAACATTTTATTCGTTATTACCTTTATCAACTCTTGAGAGTAGACTTATAGGACTTATTTTATGTAAAATGAGGTGCTAAATCCACTGGTAAAAACCGCGATGTCCTATCTTGAACCGTTTAGGAGATCGAGTAAAATGGAGAAAAATAGATATTTGAAAATGTGATATATAAACATTTTATTCGTTTGTACCTTTATCAACTCTTGAGAGTAGACTTATAGGAGTTATTTTAAGTAAAATGAGGTGCTAAATCCACTGGTAAAAACCGCGATGTCCTATCTTGAACTGTATAGGAGATCGAGTAAAATGGAGAAGAGATATTTGAAAATGTGATATATAAACGTTTTATTCGTTTGTACCTTTATCAACTCTTGAGAGTAGACTTATAGGAGTTATTTTAAGTAAAATGAGGTGCTAAACCCACTGGTAAAAACCGCGATGTCCTATCTTGAACCGTTTAGGAGATCGAGTAAAATGGAGAAAAATAGATATTTGAAAATGTGATATATAAACATTTTATTCGTTTTTACCTTAATCAAGTCTTGAGAGTAGACTTATAGGACTTATTTTATGTAAAATGGGGTGCTTAATCCACTGATGAAAACCGCGATGTCCTATCTTTAACCGTTTAGGAGATCGACAAAAATGGATAATAATATATATTTGAAAATGTGATATATAAACATTTTATTCGTTTGTACCTTGATCAACTCTTGAGGGTAGACTTATAGGAATTATTTTATGTAAAATGAGGTGCTAAATCCACTGGTAAAAACCGCGATGTCCTATCTTTAACCGATTAGGAGATCAAGTAAAATGGAGAATAATAGATATTTGAAAATGTGATATATAAACATTTTATTCGTTTGTACCTTGATCAACTTATAAGGGTAGACTTATAGGACCTATTTTATGTAAAATGAGGTGCTAAATCCACTGGTGAAAAGCGCGATGTGATATCTTTAACCGTTTAGGAGATCGAGTAAAATGGAGAATAATAGATATTAGAAAATGTGATATATAAACATTTTATTCGTTATTACCTTTATCAACTCTTGAGAGTAGAATTATAGGACTTATTTTATGTAAAATGAGGTGCTAAATCCACTGGTAAAAACCGAGATGTCCTATCTTTAACCGTTTAGGAGATTGAGTAAAATTGAGAATAATAGATATTTGAAAATGTGATATATACAAATTTTATTCGTTTGTACCTTTATCAACTCTTGAGAGTAGACTTATAGGACTTATTTTATGTAAAATAAGGTGCTAAATCCACTGGTAAAAACCGAGATGTCCTATCTTTAACCGTTTAGGAGATCGAGTAAAATTGAGAATAATAGATATTTGAAAATGTGATATATACAAATTTTATTCGTTTGTACCTTTATCAACTCTTGAGAGTAGACTTATAGGACTTATTTTATGTAAAATAAGGTGCTAAATCCACTGGTAAAAAACCGAGATGTCCTATCTTTAACCGTTTAGGAGATCGAGTAAAATTGAGAATAATAGATATTTGAAAATGTGATATATACAAATTTTATTCGTTTGTACCTTTATCAACTCTTGAGAGTAGACTTATAGGACTTATTTTATGTAGAATAAGGTGCTAAATCCACTGGTGAAAACCGCGATGTCCTATCTTTAACCGTTTAGGAGATCGAGTAAAATGGAGAATAACAGATATTTGAAAATGTGATATATAAACATTTTATTCAGTTGTCAAAGTATGACGGCTGTCAAAAATGTCAGCTGTCAAAAAAAGACAGATGTCAAGAATGACAGATGTCAAAAAATGACAAATGTCAAGAATGACAAATGTCAAAAATGACAGATGTCAAAATTGACAGGTGTCAAAAATTAAAGAGGTCAAGAATGACAGCTGGCAAAAAATGACAGATGTCAAGAATGACAGATGTCAAAAAATGACAGATGTCAAAAATGACAAATGTCAAGAATGACAGATGTCAAGAGTGACAGATGTCACGAATGACAGATGTCAAGAGTGACAGATGTCAAGAATAACAGATGTCAAAAAATGACAAATGTCAAGATTGACAACTGTCAAAAAATGACAGATGTCAAAAATTACAGCTGTCAAAAAATCATAGATGTCAAGAATGACAGATGTCAAAAAATGACAGTTGTTATATAACTAATTTTATATAAAATGGTATGCTAAATTGACTGATAACCGCGATGTCCTATTTTTAACCTTTTAGGAGATCGAGTAAAATGGAGAAGAGATATTTGAAAATGTGATATATAAACGTTTTATTCGTTTGTACCTTGATCAACTCTTGAGAGTAGACTTATAGGACTTATTTTATGTAAAATGGGGTGCTTAATCCACTGATGAAAACCGCGATGTCCTATCTTTAACCGTTTAGGAGATCGACAAAAATGGAGAATAATAGATATTTGAAAATGTGGGATATAAACATTTTATTCGTTTTTACCTTAATCAACTCTTGAGAGTAGACTTATAGGACTTATTTTATGTAAAATGGGGTGCTTAATCCACTGATGAAAACCGCGATGTCCTATCTTTAACCGTTTAGGAGATCGACAAAAATGGAGAATAATAGATATTTGAAAATGTGGGATATAAACATTTTATTCGTTTGTACCTTGATCAACTCTTGAGGGTAGACTTATAGGACTTATTTTATGTAAAATGAGGTGCTAAATCCACTGGTAAAAACCGAGATGTCCTATCATTAACCGTTTAGGAGATCGAGTAAAATTGAGAAAATAGATATTTGAAAATGTGATATATAAACATTTTATTCGTTTGTACCTTTATCAACGCTTGAGAGTAGACTTATAGGACCTATTTTATGTAAAATGAGGTGCTAAATCCACTGGTGATAACCGCGATGACCTATCTTGAACCGTTTAGGAGATCGAGTAAAATGGAGAAAAATAGATATTTGAAAATGTGATATATAAACATTTTATTCGTTTTTACCTTAATCAACTCTTGAGAGTAGACTTATAGGACTTATTTTATGTAAAATGGGGTGCTTAATCCACTGATGAAAACCGCGATGTCCTATCTTTAACCGTTTAGGAGATCGACAAAAATGGAGAATAATATATATTTGAAAATGTGATATATAAACATTTTATTCGTTTGTACCTTTATCAACTCTTGAGAGAAGACTTATAGGACCTATTTTATGTAAAATGAGGTGCTAAATCCACTGGTGAAAATCGCGATGTCCTATCTTGAACTGTATAGGAGATCGAGAAAAATGGAGAAAAATAGATATTTGAAAATGTGATGTATAAATATTTTATTCGTTTTTACCTTTATCAACTCTTGAGAGTAGACTTATAGGACCTATTTTATGTAAAATGAGGTGCTAAATCCACTGGTAAAAACCGCGATGTCCTATCTTTAACCGTTTAGGAGATTAAGTAAAATGGAGAATAATAGATATTTGAAAATGTGATATATAAACATTTTATTCGTTTTTACCTTAATCAACTCTTGAGAGTAGACTTATAGGACTTATTTTATGTAAAATGGGGTGCTTAATCCACTGATGAAAACCGCGATGTCCTATCTTTAACCGTTTAGGAGATCGACAAAAATGGAGAATAATAGATATTTGAAAATGTGGGATATAAACATTTTATTCGTTTGTACCTTGATCAACTCTTGAGGGTAGACTTATAGGACTTATTTTATGTAAAATGAGGTGCTAAATCCACTGGTAAAAACCGAGATGTCCTATCATTAACCGTTTAGGAGATCGAGTAAAATTGAGAAAATAGATATTTGAAAATGTGATATATAAACATTTTATTCGTTTGTACCTTTATCAACGCTTGAGAGTAGACTTATAGGACCTATTTTATGTAAAACGAGGTGCTAAATCCACTGGTGATAACCGCGATGTCCTATCTTGAACCGTTTAGGAGATCGAGTAAAATGGAGAAAAATAGATATTTGAAAATGTGATATATAAACATTTTATTCGTTTTTACCTTAATCAAGTCTTGAGAGTAGACTTATAGGACATATTTTATGTAAAATGGGGTGCTTAATCCACTGATGAAAACCGCGATGTCCTATCTTTAACCGTTTAGGAGATCAAGTAAAATGGAGAATAATAGATATTTGAAAATGTGATATATAAACATTTTATTCGTTTGTACCTTGATCAACTTATAAGGGTAGACTTATAGGACCTATTTTATGTAAAATGAGGTGCTAAATCCACTGGTGAAAACCGCGATGTGATATCTTTAACCGTTTAGGAGATCGAGTAAAATGGAGAATAATAGATATTAGAAAATGTGATATATAAACATTTTATTCGTTATTACCTTTATCAACTCTTGAGAGTAGACTTATAGGACTTATTTTATGTAAAATAAGGTGCTAAATCCACTGGTAAAAACCGAGATGTCCTATCTTTAACCGTTTAGGAGATTGAGTAAAATTGAGAATAATAGCTATTTGAAAATGTGATATATACAAATTTTATTCGTTTGTACCTTTATCAACTCTTGAGAGTAGACTTATAGGACTAATTTTATGTAAAATGAGGTGCTAAATCCACGGGTAAAAACCGCGATCTCCTATTTTTAACTGATTAGGAGATCGAGTAAAATGGAGAATAATAGATATTTGAAAATGTGATATATAAACATTTTATTCAGTTGTCAAAGAATGACGGCTGTCAAAAATGTCAGCTGTCAAAAAATGACAGATGTCAAAAAATGACAAATGTCAAGAATGACAAATGTCAAAAATGACAGATGTCAAAATTGACAGATGTCAAAAATGACAGAGGTCAAGAATGACAGCTGGAAAAAAATGACAGATGTCAAAAAATGACAGATGTCAAAAATGACAAATGTCAAGAATGACAGATGTCAAGAATGACAGATGTCAAGAGTGACAGATGTCAAGAATGACAGATGTCAAGAGTGACAGATGTCAAGAATGACAGATGTCAAGAGTGACAGATGTCAAGAGTGACAGATGTCAAGAGTGACAGATGTCAAGAGTGACAGATGTCAAAAAATGACAGATGTCAAAAATTACAGCTGTCAAAAAATCATAGATGTCAAGAATGACAGATGTCTAAAAATGACAGTTGTTATATAACTAATTTTATATAAAATGGTATGCTAAATTGACTGATATCCGCGATGTCCTATTTTTAACCTTTTAGGAGATCGAGTAAAATGGAGAAGAGATATTTGAAAATGTGATATATAAACATTTTATTCGTTTGTTCCTTTATCAACTCTTGAGAGTAGACTTATAGGAGTTATTTTAAGTAAAATGACGTGCTAAATCCACTGATGAAAACCGCGATGTCCTATCTTTAACCGTTTAGGAGATCGACAAAAATGGAGAATAATAGATATTTGAAAATGTGGGATATAAACATTTTATTCGTTTGTACCTTGATCAACTCTTGAGGGTAGACTTATAGGACTTATTTTATGTAAAATGAGGTGCTAAATCCACTGGTAAAAACCGAGATGTCCTATCATTAACCGTTTAGGAGATCGAGTAAAATTGAGAAAATAGATATTTGAAAATGTGATATATAAACATTTAATTCGTTTGTACCTTTATCAACGCTTGAGAGTAGACTTATAGGACCTATTTTATGTAAAATGAGGTGCTAAATCCACTGGTGATAACCGCGATGTCCTATCTTGAACCGTTTAGGAGATCGAGTAAAATGGAGAAAAATAGATATTTGAAAATGTGATATATAAACATTTTATTCGTTTTTACCTTAATCAAGTCTTGAGAGTAGACTTATAGGACTTATTTTATGTAAAATGGGGTGCTTAATCCACTGATGAAAACCGCGATGTCCTATCTTTAACCGTTTAGGAGATCGACAAAAATGGAGAATAATATATATTTGAAAATGTGATATATAAACGTTTTATTTGTTTGTACCTTTATCAACTCTTGAGAGTAGACTTATAGGAGTTATTTTAAGTAAAATGAGGTGCTAAATCCACTGGTAAAAACCGAGATGTCCTATCTTTAACCGTATAGGAGATTGAGTAAAATTGAGAATAATAGCTATTTGAAAATGTGATATATACAAATTTTATTCGTTTGTACCTTTATCAACTCTTGAGAGTAGACTTATAGGACTTATTTTATGTAAAATAAGGTGCTAAATCCACTGGTAAAAACCGAGATGTCCTATCTTTAACCGTTTAGGAGATCGAGTAAAATTGAGAATAATAGATATTTGAAAATGTGATATATACAAATTTTATTCGTTTGTACCTTTATCAACTCTTGAGAGTAGACTTATAGGACTAATTTTATGTAAAATGAGGTGCTAAATCCACGGGTAAAAACCGCGATGTCCAATTTTTAACTGATTAGGAGATCGAGTAAAATGGAGAATAATAGATATTTGAAAATGTGATATATAAACATTTTATTCAGTTGTCAAAGGATGACGGCTGTCAAAAATTTCAGCTGTCAAAAAATGACAGATGTCAAAAATGACAGATGTCAAAATTGACAGATGTCAAAAATGACAGAGGTCAAGAATGACAGCTGGCAAAAAATGACAGATGTCAAAAAATGACAGATGTCAAAAATGACAAATGTCAAGAATGACAGATGTCAAGAGTGACAGATGTCAAGAATGACAGATGTCAAGAGTGACAGATGTCAAAAAATGACAGATGTCAAAAATTACAGCTGTCAAAAAATCATAGATGTCAAGAATGACAGATGTCTAAAAATGACAGTTGTTATATAACTAATTTTATATAAAATGGTATGCTAAATTGACTGATATCCGCGATGTCCTATTTTTAACCTTTTAGGAGATCGAGTAAAATGGAGAAGAGATATTTGAAAATGTGATATATAAACATTTTATTCGTTTGTTCCTTTACCAACTCTTGAGAGTAGACTTATAGGAGTTATTTTAAGTAAAATGACGTGCTAAATCCACTGGTAAAAACCGCGATGTCCTATCTCTAACCGTTTAGGAGATCGAGTAAAATGGAGAATAATAGATATTTGAAAATGTGATATATAAACATTTTATTCGTTTGTACCTTTATCAACTCTTAAGAGTAGACTTATAGGACTTATTTTATGTAAAATGGAGAAAAATAGATATTTGAAAATGTGATATATAAACATTTTATTCGTTTGTACCTTTATTAACTCTTGAGAGTAGACTTATAGGACTTATTTTATGTAGAATAAGGTGCTAAATCCACTGGTGAAAACCGCGATGTCCTATCTTTAACCGTTTAGGAGATCGAGTAAAATGGAGAATAATAGATATTTGAAAATGTGATATATAAACATTTTATTCAGTTGTCAAAGAATGACGGCTGTCAAAAATGTCAGCTGTCAAAAAAAGACAGATGTCAAGAATGACAGATGTCAAAAAATGACAAATGTCAAAATTGACAGATGTCAAAAATGACCGAGGTCAAGAATGACAGATGTAAAAAAATGACAGATGTCAAAAATGACAAATGTCAAGAATAACAGATGTCAAGAGTGACAGATGTCATGAATGACAGATGTCAAGAGTGACAGATGTCAAGAATAACAGATGTCAAAAAATGACAAATGTCAAGATTGACAACTGTCAAAAAATGACAGATGGCAAAAATTACAGCTGTCAAAAAATCATAGATGTCAAGAATGACAGATGTCAAAAAATGACAGTTGTTATATAACTAATTTTATATAAAATGGTATGCTAAATTGACTGATAACCGCGATGTCCTATTTTTAACCTTTTAGGAGATCGAGTAAAATGGAGAAGAGATATTTGAAAATGTGATATATAAACGTTTTATTCGTTTGTACCTTTATCAACTCTTGAGAGTAGACTTATAGGAGTTATTTTAAGTAAAATGAGGTGCTAAATCCACTGGTAAAAACCGCGATGTCCTATCTTTAACCGTTTAGGAGATCGAGTAAAATGGAGAATAATGGATATTTGAAAATGTGATATATAAACATTTTATTCGTTTGTACCTTTATCAACTCTTGAGAGTAGACTTATAGGACTTATTTTATGTGAAATATAGTGGTAAATCCACTGGTGAAAACCGCGATGTCCTATCTTTAACCGTTTAGGAGATCGAGTAAAATGGAGAATAATAGATATTTGAAAATGTGATATATAAACATTTTATTCGTTTGTACCTTTATCAACTCTTGAGAGAAGACTTATAGGACCTATTTTATGTAAAATGAGGTGCTAAATCCACTGGTGAAAATCGCGATGTCCTATCTTGAACTGTATAGGAGATCGAGTAAAATGGAGAAAAATAGATATTTGAAAATGTGATGTATAAATATTTTATTCGTTTTTACCTTTATCAACTCTTGAGAGTAGACTTATAGGACCTATTTTATGTAAAATGAGGTGCTAAATCCACTGGTAAAAACCGCGATGTCCTATCTTTAACCGTTTAGGAGATTAAGTAAAATGGAGAATAATAGATATTTGAAAATGTGATATATAAACATTTTATTCGTTTTTACCTTAATCAACTCTTGAGAGTAGACTTATAGGACTTATTTTATGTAAAATGGGGTGCTTAATCCACTGATGAAAACCGCGATGTCCTATCTTTAACCGTTTAGGAGATCGACAAAAATGGAGAATAATAGATATTTGAAAATGTGGGATATAAACATTTTATTCGTTTGTACCTTGATCAACTCTTGAGGGTAGACTTATAGGACTTATTTTATGTAAAATGAGGTGCTAAATCCACTGGTAAAAACCGAGATGTCCTATCATTAACCGTTTAGGAGATCGAGTAAAATTGAGAAAATAGATATTTGAAAATGTGATATATAAACATTTTATTCGTTTGTACCTTTATCAACGCTTGAGAGTAGACTTATAGGACCTATTTTATGTAAAACGAGGTGCTAAATCCACTGGTGATAACCGCGATGTCCTATCTTGAACCGTTTAGGAGATCGAGTAAAATGGAGAAAAATAGATATTTGAAAATGTGATATATAAACATTTTATTCGTTTTTACCTTAATCAAGTCTTGAGAGTAGACTTATAGGACTTATTTTATGTAAAATGGGGTGCTTAATCCACTGATGAAAACCGCGATGTCCTATCTTTAACCGTTTAGGAGATCGACAAAAATGGATAATAATATATATTTGAAAATGTGATATATAAACATTTTATTCGTTTGTACCTTGATCAACTCTTGAGGGTAGACTCATAGGAATTATTTTATGTAAAATGAGGTGCTAAATCCACTGGTAAAAACCGCGATGTCCTATCTTTAACCGTTTAGGAGATCAAGTAAAATGGAGAATAATAGATATTTGAAAATGTGATATATAAACATTTTATTCGTTTGTACCTTGATCAACTTATAAGGGTAGACTTATAGGACCTATTTTATGTAAAATGAGGTGCTAAATCCACTGGTGAAAACCGCGATGTGATATCTTTAACCGTTTAGGAGATCGAGTAAAATGGAGAATAATAGATATTAGAAAATGTGATATATATACATTTTATTCGTTATTACCTTTATCAACTCTTGAGAGTAGACTTATAGGACTTATTTTATGTAAAATGAGGTGCTAAATCCACTGGTAAAAACCGAGATGTCCTATCTTTAACCGTTTAGGAGATTGAGTAAAATTGAGAATAATAGCTATTTGAAAATGTGATATATACAAATTTTATTCGTTTGTACCTTTAACAACTCTTGAGAGTAGACTTATAGGACTAATTTTATGTAAAATGAGGTGCTAAATCCACGGGTAAAAACCGCGATGTCCTATTTTTAACTGATTAGGAGATCGAGTAAAATGGAGAATAATAGATATTTGAAAATGTGATATATAAACATTTTATTCAGTTGTCAAAGAATGACGGCTGTCAAAAATGTCAGCTGTCAAAAAATGACAGATGTCAAAAAATGACAAATGTCAAGAATGACAAATGTCAAAAATGACAGATGTCAAAATTGACAGATGTCAAAATTGACAGATGTCAAAAATGACAGAGGTCAAGAATGACAGCTGGAAAAAAATGACAGATGTCAAAAAATGACAGATGTCAAAAATGACAGATGTCAAGAGTGACAGATGTCAAGAATGACAGATGTCAAGAGTGACAGATGTCAAGAATGACAGATGTCAAGAGTGACAGATGTCAAGAGTGACAGACGTCAAAAAATGACAGATGTCAAAAATTACAGCTGTCAAAAAATCATAGATGTCAAGAATGACAGATGTCTAAAAATGACAGTTGTTATATAACTAATTTTATATAAAATGGTATGCTAAATTGACTGATATCCGCGATGTCCTATTTTTAACCTTTTAGGAGATCGAGTAAAATGGAGAAGAGATATTTGAAAATGTGATATATAAACATTTTATTCGTTTGTTCCTTTATCAACTCTTGAGAGTAGACTTATAGGAGTTATTTTAAGTAAAATGACGTGCTAAATCCACTGGTAAAAACCGCGATGTCCTATCTCTAACCGTTTAGGAGATCGAGTAAAATGGAGAATAATAGATATTTGAAAATGTGATATATAAACATTTTATTCGTTTGTACCTTTATCAACTCTTAAGAGTAGACTTATAGGACTTATTTGATGTAAAATGGAGAAAAATAGATATTTGAAAATGTGATATATAAACATTTTATTCGTTTGTACCTTTATTAACTCTTGAGAGTAGACTTATAGGACCTATTTTATGTAAAACGAGGTGCTAAATCCACTGGTGATAACCGCGATGTCCTATCTTGAACCGTTTAGGAGATCGAGTAAAATGGAGAAAAATAGATATTTGAAAATGTGATATATAAACATTTTATTCGTTTTTACCTTAATCAAGTCTTGAGAGTAGACTTATAGGACTTATTTTATGTAAAATGGGGTGCTTAATCCACTGATAAAAACCGCGATGTCCTATCTTTAACCGTTTAGGAGATCGACAAAAATGGATAATAATATATATTTGAAAATGTGATATATAAACATTTTATTCGTTATTACCTTTATCAACTCTTGAGAGTAGACTTATAGGACTTATTTTATGTAAAATGAGGTGCTAAATCCACTGGTAAAAACCGAGATGTCCTATCTTTAACCGTTTAGGAGATTGAGTAAAATTGAGAATAATAGATATTTGAAAATGTGATATATACAAATTTTATTCGTTTGTACCTTTATCAACTCTTGAGAGTAGACTTATAGGACTTATTTTATGTAAAATAAGGTGCTAAATCCACTGGTAAAAACCGAGATGTCCTATCTTTAACCGTTTAGGAGATCGAGTAAAATTGAGAATAATAGATATTTGAAAATGTGATATATACAAATTTTATTCGTTTGTACCTTTATCAACTCTTGAGAGTAGACTTATAGGACTAATTTTATGTAAAATGAGGTGCTAAATCCACAGGTAAAAACCGCGATGTCCTATTTTTAACTGATTAGGAGATCGAGTAAAATGGAGAATAATAGATATTTGAAAATGTGATATATAAACATTTTATTCAGTTGTCAAAGAATGACGACTGTCAAAAATGTCAGCTGTCAAAAAATGACAGATGTCAAAAGATGACAAATGTCAAGAATGACAAATGTCAAAAATGACAGATGTCAAAATTGACAGATGTCAAAAATGACAGAGGTCAAGAATGACAGCTGGCAAAAAATGACAGATGTCAAAAAATGACAGATGTCAAAAATGACAAATGTCAAGAATGACAGATGTCAAGAGTGACAGATGTCAAGAATGACAGATGTCAAGAGTGACAGATGTCAAGAGTGACAGATGTCAAAAAATGACAGATGTCAAAAATTACAGCTGTCAAAAAATCATAGATGTCAAGAATGACAGATGTCTAAAAATGACAGTTGTTATATAACTAATTTTATATAAGATGGTATGCTAAATTGACTGATATCCGCGATGTCCTATTTTTAACCTTTTAGGAGATCGAGTAAAATGGAGAAGAGATATTTGAAAATGTGATATATAAACATTTTATTCGTTTGTTCCTTTATCAACTCTTGAGAGTAGACTTATAGGAGTTATTTTAAGTAAAATGACGTGCTAAATCCACTGGTAAAAACCGCGATGTCCTATCTCTAACCGTTTAGGAGAACGAGTAAAATGGAGAATAATAGATATTTGAAAATGTGATATATAAACATTTTATTCGTTTGTACCTTTATCAACTCTTAAGAGTAGACTTATAGGACTTATTTGATGTAAAATGGAGAAAAATAGATATTTGAAAATGTGATATATAAACATTTTATTCGTTTGTACCTTTATCAACTCTTAAGAGTAGACTTATAGGACTAATTTTATGTAAAATGAGGTGCTAAATCCACGGGTAAAAACCGCGATGTCCTATCTCTAACCGTTTAGGAGATCGAGTAAAATGGAGAATAATAGATATTTGAAAATGTGATATATAAACATTTTATTCGTTTGTACCTTTATCAACTCTTAAGAGTAGACTTATAGGACTTATTTGATGTAAAATGGAGAAAAATAGATATTTGAAAATGTGATATATAAACATTTTATTCGTTTGTACCTTGATCAACTTATAAGGGTAGACTTATAGGACCTATTTTATGTAAAATGAGGTGCTAAATCCACTGGTGAAAACCGCGATGTCCTATCTTTAACCGTTTAGGAGATCGAGTAAAATGGAGAATAATAGATATTTGAAAATGTGATATATAAACATTTTATTCGTTTGTACCTTGATCAACTTATAAGGGTAGACTTATAGGACCTATTTTATGTAAAATGAGGTGCTTAATCCACTGGTGAAAACCGCGATGTCCTATCTTTAACCGTTTAGGAGATCGAGTAAAATGGAGAATAATAGATATTTGAAAATGTGATATATAAACATTTTATTCAGTTGTCAAAGAATGACGGCTGTCAAAAATGTCAGCTGTCAAAAAAAGACAGATGTCAAGAATGACAGATGTCAAAAAATGACAAATGTCAAAAATGACAGAGGTCAAGAATGACAGATGTCAAAAAATGACAGATGTCAAAAATGACAAATGTCAAGAATAACAGATGTCAAGAGTGACAGATGTCATGAATGACAGATGTCAAGAGTGACAGATGTCAAGAATAACAGATGTCAAAAAATGACAAATGTCAAGATTGACAACTGTCAAAAAATGACAGATGTCAAAAAATGACAAATGTCAAGAATGACAAATGTCAAAAATGACAGATGTCAAAATTGACAGATGTCAAAATTGACAGATGTCAAAAATGACAGAGGTCAAGAATGACAGCTGGAAAAAAATGACAGATGTCAAAAAATGACAGATGTCAAAAATGACAAATGTCAAGAATGACAGATGTCAAGAGTGACAGATGTCAAGAATGACAGATGTCAAGAGTGACAGATGTCAAGAATGACAGATGTCAAGAGTGACAGATGTCAAGAGTGACAGATGTCAAGAGTGACAGATGTCAAAAAATGACAGATGTCAAAAATTACAGCTGTCAAAAAATCATAGATGTCAAGAATGACAGATGTCTAAAAATGACAGTTGTTATATAACTAATTTTATATAAAATGGTATGCTAAATTGACTGATATCCGCTATGTCCTATTTTTAACCTTTTAGGAGATCGAGTAAAATTGAGAATAATAGATATTTGAAAATGTGATATATACAAATTTTATTCGTTTGTACCTTTATCAACTCTTGAGAGTAGACTTATAGGACTAATTTTATGTAAAATGAGGTGCTAAATCCACTGGTAAAAACCGCGATGTCCTATCTTTAACCGTTTAGGAGATCGACAAAAATGGAGAATAATAGATATTTGAAAATGTGATATATAAACATTTTATTCGTTTGTACCTTGATCAACTTATAAGGGTAGACTTATAGGACCTATTTTATGTAAAATGAGGTGCTAAATCCACTGGTGAAAAACGCGATGTGATATCTTTAACCGTTTAGGAGATCGAGTAAAATGGAGAATAATAGAAATTAGAAAATGTTATATATAAACATTTTATTCGTTATTACCTTTATCAACTCTTGAGAGTAGACTTATAGGACTTATTTTATGTAAAATGAGGTGCTAAATCCACTGGTAAAAACCGAGATGTCCTATCTTTAACCGTTTAGGAGATTGAGTAAAATTGAGAATAATAGATATTTGAAAATGTGATATATACAAATTTTATTCGTTTGTACCTTTATCAACTCTTGAGAGTAGACTTATAGGACTTATTTTATGTAAAATAAGGTGCTAAATCCACTGGTAAAAACCGAGATGTCCTATCTTTAACCGTTTAGGAGATCGAGTAAAATTGAGAATAATAGATATTTGAAAATGTGATATATACAAATTTTATTCGTTTGTACCTTTATCAACTCTTGAGAGTAGACTTATAGGACTAATTTTATGTAAAATGAGGTGCTAAATCCACAGGTAAAAACCGCGATGTCCTATTTTTAACTGATTAGGAGATCGAGTAAAATGGAGAATAATAGATATTTGAAAATGTGATATATAAACATTTTATTCAGTTGTCAAAGAATGACGGCTGTCAAAAATGTCAGCTGTCAAAAAATGACAGATGTCAAAAAATGACAGATGTCAAAAGATGACAAATGTCAAGAATGACAAATGTCAAAAATGACAGATGTCAAAATTGACAGATGTCAAAAATGACAGAGGTCAAGAATGACAGCTGGCAAAAAATGACAGATGTCAAAAAATGACAGATGTCAAAAATGACAAATGTCAAGAATGACAGATGTCAAGAGTGACAGATGTCAAGAATGACAGATGTCAAGAGTGACAGATGTCAAGAGTGACAGATGTCAAAAAATGACAGATGTCAAAAATTACAGCTGTCAAAAAATCATAGATGTCAAGAATGACAGATGTCTAAAAATGACAGTTGTTATATAACTAATTTTATATAAAATGGTATGCTAAATTGACTGATATCCGCGATGTCCTATTTTTAACCTTTTAGGAGATCGAGTAAAATGGAGAAGAGATATTTGAAAATGTGATATATAAACATTTTATTCGTTTGTTCCTTTATCAACTCTTGAGAGTAGACTTATAGGAGTTATTTTAAGTAAAATGAGGTGCTAAATCCACTGGTAAAAACCGCGATGTCCTATCTTTAACCGTTTAGGAGATCAAGTAAAATGGAGAATAATAGATATTTGAAAATGTGATATATAAACATTTTATTCGTTTGTACCTTGATCAACTTATAAGGGTAGACTTATAGGACCTATTTTATGTAAAATAAGGTGCTAAATCCACTGGTGAAAACCGCGATGTCCTATCTTTAACCGTTTAGGAGATCGAGTAAAATGGAGAATAATAGATATTAGAAAATGTGATATATAAACATTTTATTCGTTATTACCTTTATCAACTCTTGAGAGTAGACTTATAGGACTTATTTTATGTAAAATGAGGTGCTAAATCCACTGGTAAAAACCGAGATGTCCTATCTTTAACCGTTTAGGAGATTGAGTAAAATTGAGAATAATAGCTATTTGAAAATGTGATATATACAAATTTTATTCGTTTGTACCTTTATCAACTCTTGAGAGTAGACTTATAGGACTAATTTTATGTAAAATGAGGTGCTAAATCCACGGGTAAAAACCGCGATGTCCTATTTTTAACTGATTAGGAGATCGAGTAAAATGGAGAATAATAGATATTTGAAAATGTGATATATAAACATTTTATTCAGTTGTCGAAGAATGACGGCTGTCAAAAATGTCAGCTGTCAAAAAATGACAGATGTCAAAAAATGACAAATGTCAAGAATGACAAATGTCAAAAATGACAGATGTCAAAATTGACAGATGTCAAAATTGACAGATGTCAAAAATGACAGAGGTCAAGAATGACAGCTGGAAAAAAATGACAGATGTCAAAAAATGACAGATGTCAAAAATGACAAATGTCAAGAATGACAGATGTCAAGAGTGACAGATGTCAAGAATGACAGATGTCAAGAGTGACAGATGTCAAGAGTGACAGATGTCAAGAGTGACAGATGTCAAAAAATGACTGATGTCAAAAATTACAGCTGTCAAAAAATCATAGATGTCAAGAATGACAGATGTCTAAAAATGACAGTTGTTATATAACTAATTTTATATAAAATGGTATGCTTAATTGACTGATATCCGCGATGTCCTATTTTTAACCTTTTAGGAGATCGAGTAAAATGGAGAAGAGATATTTGAAAATGTGATATATAAACATTTTATTCGTTTGTTCCTTTACCAACTCTTGAGAGTAGACTTATAGGAGTTATTTTAAGTAAAATGACGTGCTAAATCCACTGGTAAAAACCGCGATGTCCTATCTCTAACCGTTTAGGAGATCGAGTAAAATGGAGAATAATAGATATTTGAAAATGTGATATATAAACATTTTATTCGTTTGTACCTTTATCAACTCTTAAGAGTAGACTTATAGGACTTATTTGATGTAAAATGGAGAAAAATAGATATTTGAAAATGTGATATATAAACATTTTATTCGTTTGTACCTTTATTAACTCTTGAGAGTAGACTTATAGGACTTATTTTATGTAGAATAAGGTGCTAAATCCACTGGTGAAAACCGCGATGTCCTATCTTTAACCGTTTAGGAGATCGAGTAAAATGGAGAATAATAGATATTTGAAAATGTGATATATAAACATTTTATTCAGTTGTCAAAGTATGACGGCTGTCAAAAATGTCAGCTGTCAAAAAAAGACAGATGTCAAGAATGACAGATGTCAAAAAATGACAAATGTCAAGAATGACAAATGTCAAAAAATGACAAATGTCAAAATTGACAGATGTCAAAAATGACAGAGGTCAAGAATGACAGATGTCAAGAGTGACAGATGTCACGAATGACAGATGTCAAGAAGAACAGATGTCAAAAAATGACAAATGTCAAGATTGACAACTGTCAAAAAATGACAGATGTCAAAAATTACAGCTGTCAAAAAATCATAGATGTCAAGAATGACAGATGTCAAAAAATGACAGTTGTTATATAACTAATTTTATATAAAATGGTATGCTAAATTGACTGATAACCGCGATGTCCTATTTTTAACCTTTTAGGAGATCGAGTAAAATGGAGAAGAGATATTTGAAAATGTGATATATAAACGTTTTATTCGTTTGTACCTTTATCAACTCTTGAGAGTAGACTTATAGGACCTATTTTATGTAAAATGAGGTGCTAAATCCACTGGTAAAAACCGCGATGTCCTATCTTTAACCGTTTAGGAGATTAAGTAAAATGGAGAATAATAGATATTTGAAAATGTGATATATAAACATTTTATTCGTCTTTACCTTAATCAACTCTTGAGAGTAGACTTATAGGACTTATTTTATGTAAAATGGGGTGCTTAATCCACTGATGAAAACCGCGATGTCCTATCTTTAACCGTTTAGGAGATCGACAAAAATGGAGAATAATAGATATTTGAAAATTTGGGATATAAACATTTTATTCGTTTGTACCTTGATCAACTCTTGAGGGTAGACTTATAGGACTTATTTTATGTAAAATGAGGTGCTAAATCCACTGGTAAAAACCGAGATGTCCTATCATTAACCGTTTAGGAGATCGAGTAAAATTGAGAAAATAGATATTTGAAAATGTGATATATAAACATTTTATTCGTTTGTACCTTTATCAACGCTTGAGAGTAGACTTATAGGACCTATTTTATGTAAAATGAGGTGCTAAATCCACTGGTGATAACCGCGATGACCTATCTTTAACCGTTTAGGAGATCGACAAAAATGGAGAATAATATATATTTGAAAATGTGATATATAAACATTTTATTCGTTTGTACCTTTATCAACTCTTGAGAGAAGACTTATAGGACCTATTTTATGTAAAATGAGGTGCTAAATCCACTGGTGAAAATCGCGATGTCCTATCTTGAACTGTATAGGAGATCGAGTAAAATGGAGAAAAATAGATATTTGAAAATGTGATGTATAAATATTTTATTCGTTTTTACCTTTATCAACTCTTGAGAGTAGACTTATAGGACCTATTTTATGTAAAATGAGGTGCTAAATCCACTGGTAAAAACCGCGATGTCCTATCTTTAACCGTTTAGGAGATTAAGTAAAATGGAGAATAATAGATATTTGAAAATGTGATATATAAACATTTTACTCGTTTTTACCTTAATCAACTCTTGGGAGTAGACTTATAGGACTTATTTTATGTAAAATGGGGTGCTTAATCCACTGATGAAAACCGCGATGTCCTATCTTTAACCGTTTAGGAGATCGACAAAAATGGAGAATAATAGATATTTGAAAATGTGGGATATAAACATTTTATTCGTTTGTACCTTGATCAACTCTTGAGGGTAGACTTATAGGACTTATTTTATGTAAAATGAGGTGCTAAATCCACTGGTAAAAACCGAGATGTCCTATCTTTAACCGTATAGGAGATTGAGTAAAATTGAGAATAATAGCTATTTGAAAATGTGATATATACATATTTTATTCGTTTGTACCTTTATCAACTCTTGAGAGTAGACTTATAGGACTTATTTTATGTAAAATAAGGTGCTAAATCCACTGGTAAAAACCGAGATGTCCTATCTTTAACCGTTTAGGAGATCGAGTAAAATTGAGAATAATAGATATTTGAAAATGTGATATATACAAATTTTATTCGTTTGTACCTTTATCAACTCTTGAGAGTAGACTTATAGGACTAATTTTATGTAAAATGAGGTGCTAAATCCACGGGTAAAAACCGCGATGTCCAATTTTTAACTGATTAGGAGATCGAGTAAAATGGAGAATAATAGATATTTGAAAATGTGATATATAAACATTTTATTCAGTTGTCAAAGAATGACGGCTGTCAAAAATTTCAGCTGTCAAAAAATGACAGATGTCAAAAATGATAAATGTCAAGAATGACAAATTAAAAAAATGACAGATGTCAAAATTGACAGATGTCAAAAATGACAGAGGTCAAGAATGACAGCTGGCAAAAAATGACAGATGTCAAAAAATGACAGATGTCAAAAATGACAAATGTCAAGAATGACAGATGTCAAAAAATGACAGATGTCAAAAATTACAGCTGTCAAAAAATCATAGATGTCAAGAATGACAGATGTCTAAAAATGACAGTTGTTATATAACTAATTTTATATAAAATGGTATGCTAAATTGACTGATATCCGCGATGTCCTATTTTTAACCTTTTAGGAGATCGAGTAAAATGGAGAAGAGATATTTGAAAATGTGATATATAAACATTTTATTCGTTTGTTCCTTTACCAACTCTTGAGAGTAGACTTATAGGAGTTATTTTAAGTAAAATGACGTGCTAAATCCACTGGTAAAAACCGCGATGTCCTATCTCTAACCGTTTAGGAGATCGAGTAAAATGGAGAATAATAGATATTTGAAAATGTGATATATAAACATTTTATTCGTTTGTACCTTTATCAACTCTTAAGAGTAGACTTATAGGACTTATTTTATGTAAAATGGAGAAAAATAGATATTTGAAAATGTGATATATAAACATTTTATTCGTTTGTACCTTTATTAACTCTTGAGAGTAGACTTATAGGACTTATTTTATGTAGAATAAGGTGCTAAATCCACTGGTGAAAACCGCGATGTCCTATCTTTAACCGTTTAGGAGATCGAGTAAAATGGAGAATAATAGATATTTGAAAATGTGATATATAAACATTTTATTCAGTTGTCAAAGAATGACGGCTGTCAAAAATGTCAGCTGTCAAAAAAAGACAGATGTCAAGAATGACAGATGTCAAAAAATGACAAATGTCAAAATTGACAGATGTCAAAAATGACCGAGGTCAAGAATGACAGATGTAAAAAAATGACAGATGTCAAAAATGACAAATGTCAAGAATAACAGATGTCAAGAGTGACAGATGTCATGAATGACAGATGTCAAGAGTGACAGATGTCAAGAATAACAGATGTCAAAAAATGACAAATGTCAAGATTGACAACTGTCAAAAAATGACAGATGGCAAAAATTACAGCTGTCAAAAAATCATAGATGTCAAGAATGACAGATGTCAAAAAATGACAGTTGTTATATAACTAATTTTATATAAAATGGTATGCTAAATTGACTGATAACCGCGATGTCCTATTTTTAACCTTTTAGGAGATCGAGTAAAATGGAGAAGAGATATTTGAAAATGTGATATATAAACGTTTTATTCGTTTGTACCTTTATCAACTCTTGAGAGTAGACTTATAGGAGTTATTTTAAGTAAAATGAGGTGCTAAATCCACTGGTAAAAACCGCGATGTCCTATCTTTAACCGTTTAGGAGATCGAGTAAAATGGAGAATAATGGATATTTGAAAATGTGATATATAAACATTTTATTCGTTTGTACCTTTATCAACTCTTGAGAGTAGACTTTTAGGACTTATTTTATGTGAAATATAGTGGTAAATCCACTGGTGAAAACCGCGATGTCCTATCTTTAACCGTTTAGGAGATCGAGTAAAATGGAGAATAATAGATATTTGAAAATGTGATATATAAACATTTTATTCGTTTGTACCTTTATCAACTCTTGAGAGAAGACTTATAGGACCTATTTTATGTAAAATGAGGTGCTAAATCCACTGGTGAAAATCGCGATGTCCTATCTTGAACTGTATAGGAGATCGAGTAAAATGGAGAAAAATAGATATTTGAAAATGTGATGTATAAATATTTTATTCGTTTTTACCTTTATCAACTCTTGAGAGTAGACTTATAGGACCTATTTTATGTAAAATGAGGTGCTAAATCCACTGGTAAAAACCGCGATGTCCTATCTTTAACCGTTTAGGAGATTAAGTAAAATGGAGAATAATAGATATTTGAAAATGTGATATATAAACATTTTATTCGTTTTTACCTTAATCAACTCTTGAGAGTAGACTTATAGGACTTATTTTATGTAAAATGGGGTGCTTAATCCACTGATGAAAACCGCGATGTCCTATCTTTAACCGTTTAGGAGATCGACAAAAATGGAGAATAATAGATATTTGAAAATGTGGGATATAAACATTTTATTCGTTTGTACCTTGATCAACTCTTGAGGGTAGACTTATAGGACTTATTTTATGTAAAATGAGGTGCTAAATCCACTGGTAAAAACCGAGATGTCCTATCATTAACCGTTTAGGAGATCGAGTAAAATTGAGAAAATAGATATTTGAAAATGTGATATATAAACATTTTATTCGTTTGTACCTTTATCAACGCTTGAGAGTAGACTTATAGGACCTATTTTATGTAAAACGAGGTGCTAAATCCACTGGTGATAACCGCGATGTCCTATCTTGAACCGTTTAGGAGATCGAGTAAAATGGAGAAAAATAGATATTTGAAAATGTGATATATAAACATTTTATTCGTTTTTACCTTAATCAAGTCTTGAGAGTAGACTTATAGGACTTATTTTATGTAAAATGGGGTGCTTAATCCACTGATGAAAACCGCGATGTCCTATCTTTAACCGTTTAGGAGATCGACAAAAATGGATAATAATATATATTTGAAAATGTGATATATAAACATTTTATTCGTTTGTACCTTGATCAACTCTTGAGGGTAGACTCATAGGAATTATTTTATGTAAAATGAGGTGCTAAATCCACTGGTAAAAACCGCGATGTCCTATCTTTAACCGTTTAGGAGATCAAGTAAAATGGAGAATAATAGATATTTGAAAATGTGATATATAAACATTTTATTCGTTTGTACCTTGATCAACTTATAAGGGTAGACTTATAGGACCTATTTTATGTAAAATGAGGTGCTAAATCCACTGGTGAAAACCGCGATGTGATATCTTTAACCGTTTAGGAGATCGAGTAAAATGGAGAATAATAGATATTAGAAAATGTGATATATATACATTTTATTCGTTATTACCTTTATCAACTCTTGAGAGTAGACTTATAGGACTTATTTTATGTAAAATGAGGTGCTAAATCCACTGGTAAAAACCGAGATGTCCTATCTTTAACCGTTTAGGAGATTGAGTAAAATTGAGAATAATAGCTATTTGAAAATGTGATATATACAAATTTTATTCGTTTGTACCTTTAACAACTCTTGAGAGTAGACTTATAGGACTAATTTTATGTAAAATGAGGTGCTAAATCCACGGGTAAAAACCGCGATGTCCTATTTTTAACTGATTAGGAGATCGAGTAAAATGGAGAATAATAGATATTTGAAAATGTGATATATAAACATTTTATTCAGTTGTCAAAGAATGACGGCTGTCAAAAATGTCAGCTGTCAAAAAATGACAGATGTCAAAAAATGACAAATGTCAAGAATGACAAATGTCAAAAATGACAGATGTCAAAATTGACAGATGTCAAAATTGACAGATGTCAAAAATGACAGAGGTCAAGAATGACAGCTGGAAAAAAATGACAGATGTCAAAAAATGACAGATGTCAAAAATGACAGATGTCAAGAGTGACAGATGTCAAGAATGACAGATGTCAAGAGTGACAGATGTCAAGAATGACAGATGTCAAGAGTGACAGATGTCAAGAGTGACAGACGTCAAAAAATGACAGATGTCAAAAATTACAGCTGTCAAAAAATCATAGATGTCAAGAATGACAGATGTCTAAAAATGACAGTTGTTATATAACTAATTTTATATAAAATGGTATGCTAAATTGACTGATATCCGCGATGTCCTATTTTTAACCTTTTAGGAGATCGAGTAAAATGGAGAAGAGATATTTGAAAATGTGATATATAAACATTTTATTCGTTTGTTCCTTTATCAACTCTTGAGAGTAGACTTATAGGAGTTATTTTAAGTAAAATGACGTGCTAAATCCACTGGTAAAAACCGCGATGTCCTATCTCTAACCGTTTAGGAGATCGAGTAAAATGGAGAATAATAGATATTTGAAAATGTGATATATAAACATTTTATTCGTTTGTACCTTTATCAACTCTTAAGAGTAGACTTATAGGACTTATTTGATGTAAAATGGAGAAAAATAGATATTTGAAAATGTGATATATAAACATTTTATTCGTTTGTACCTTTATTAACTCTTGAGAGTAGACTTATAGGACCTATTTTATGTAAAACGAGGTGCTAAATCCACTGGTGATAACCGCGATGTCCTATCTTGAACCGTTTAGGAGATCGAGTAAAATGGAGAAAAATAGATATTTGAAAATGTGATATATAAACATTTTATTCGTTTTTACCTTAATCAAGTCTTGAGAGTAGACTTATAGGACTTATTTTATGTAAAATGGGGTGCTTAATCCACTGATAAAAACCGCGATGTCCTATCTTTAACCGTTTAGGAGATCGACAAAAATGGATAATAATATATATTTGAAAATGTGATATATAAACATTTTATTCGTTATTACCTTTATCAACTCTTGAGAGTAGACTTATAGGACTTATTTTATGTAAAATGAGGTGCTAAATCCACTGGTAAAAACCGAGATGTCCTATCTTTAACCGTTTAGGAGATTGAGTAAAATTGAGAATAATAGATATTTGAAAATGTGATATATACAAATTTTATTCGTTTGTACCTTTATCAACTCTTGAGAGTAGACTTATAGGACTTATTTTATGTAAAATAAGGTGCTAAATCCACTGGTAAAAACCGAGATGTCCTATCTTTAACCGTTTAGGAGATCGAGTAAAATTGAGAATAATAGATATTTGAAAATGTGATATATACAAATTTTATTCGTTTGTACCTTTATCAACTCTTGAGAGTAGACTTATAGGACTAATTTTATGTAAAATGAGGTGCTAAATCCACAGGTAAAAACCGCGATGTCCTATTTTTAACTGATTAGGAGATCGAGTAAAATGGAGAATAATAGATATTTGAAAATGTGATATATAAACATTTTATTCAGTTGTCAAAGAATGACGACTGTCAAAAATGTCAGCTGTCAAAAAATGACAGATGTCAAAAGATGACAAATGTCAAGAATGACAAATGTCAAAAATGACAGATGTCAAAATTGACAGATGTCAAAAATGACAGAGGTCAAGAATGACAGCTGGCAAAAAATGACAGATGTCAAAAAATGACAGATGTCAAAAATGACAAATGTCAAGAATGACAGATGTCAAGAGTGACAGATGTCAAGAATGACAGATGTCAAGAGTGACAGATGTCAAGAGTGACAGATGTCAAAAAATGACAGATGTCAAAAATTACAGCTGTCAAAAAATCATAGATGTCAAGAATGACAGATGTCTAAAAATGACAGTTGTTATATAACTAATTTTATATAAGATGGTATGCTAAATTGACTGATATCCGCGATGTCCTATTTTTAACCTTTTAGGAGATCGAGTAAAATGGAGAAGAGATATTTGAAAATGTGATATATAAACATTTTATTCGTTTGTTCCTTTATCAACTCTTGAGAGTAGACTTATAGGAGTTATTTTAAGTAAAATGACGTGCTAAATCCACTGGTAAAAACCGCGATGTCCTATCTCTAACCGTTTAGGAGAACGAGTAAAATGGAGAATAATAGATATTTGAAAATGTGATATATAAACATTTTATTCGTTTGTACCTTTATCAACTCTTAAGAGTAGACTTATAGGACTTATTTGATGTAAAATGGAGAAAAATAGATATTTGAAAATGTGATATATAAACATTTTATTCGTTTGTACCTTTATCAACTCTTAAGAGTAGACTTATAGGACTAATTTTATGTAAAATGAGGTGCTAAATCCACGGGTAAAAACCGCGATGTCCTATCTCTAACCGTTTAGGAGATCGAGTAAAATGGAGAATAATAGATATTTGAAAATGTGATATATAAACATTTTATTCGTTTGTACCTTTATCAACTCTTAAGAGTAGACTTATAGGACTTATTTGATGTAAAATGGAGAAAAATAGATATTTGAAAATGTGATATATAAACATTTTATTCGTTTGTACCTTGATCAACTTATAAGGGTAGACTTATAGGACCTATTTTATGTAAAATGAGGTGCTAAATCCACTGGTGAAAACCGCGATGTCCTATCTTTAACCGTTTAGGAGATCGAGTAAAATGGAGAATAATAGATATTTGAAAATGTGATATATAAACATTTTATTCGTTTGTACCTTGATCAACTTATAAGGGTAGACTTATAGGACCTATTTTATGTAAAATGAGGTGCTTAATCCACTGGTGAAAACCGCGATGTCCTATCTTTAACCGTTTAGGAGATCGAGTAAAATGGAGAATAATAGATATTTGAAAATGTGATATATAAACATTTTATTCAGTTGTCAAAGAATGACGGCTGTCAAAAATGTCAGCTGTCAAAAAAAGACAGATGTCAAGAATGACAGATGTCAAAAAATGACAAATGTCAAAAATGACAGAGGTCAAGAATGACAGATGTCAAAAAATGACAGATGTCAAAAATGACAAATGTCAAGAATAACAGATGTCAAGAGTGACAGATGTCATGAATGACAGATGTCAAGAGTGACAGATGTCAAGAATAACAGATGTCAAAAAATGACAAATGTCAAGATTGACAACTGTCAAAAAATGACAGATGTCAAAAAATGACAAATGTCAAGAATGACAAATGTCAAAAATGACAGATGTCAAAATTGACAGATGTCAAAATTGACAGATGTCAAAAATGACAGAGGTCAAGAATGACAGCTGGAAAAAAATGACAGATGTCAAAAAATGACAGATGTCAAAAATGACAAATGTCAAGAATGACAGATGTCAAGAGTGACAGATGTCAAGAATGACAGATGTCAAGAGTGACAGATGTCAAGAATGACAGATGTCAAGAGTGACAGATGTCAAGAGTGACAGATGTCAAGAGTGACAGATGTCAAAAAATGACAGATGTCAAAAATTACAGCTGTCAAAAAATCATAGATGTCAAGAATGACAGATGTCTAAAAATGACAGTTGTTATATAACTAATTTTATATAAAATGGTATGCTAAATTGACTGATATCCGCTATGTCCTATTTTTAACCTTTTAGGAGATCGAGTAAAATTGAGAATAATAGATATTTGAAAATGTGATATATACAAATTTTATTCGTTTGTACCTTTATCAACTCTTGAGAGTAGACTTATAGGACTAATTTTATGTAAAATGAGGTGCTAAATCCACTGGTAAAAACCGCGATGTCCTATCTTTAACCGTTTAGGAGATCGACAAAAATGGAGAATAATAGATATTTGAAAATGTGATATATAAACATTTTATTCGTTTGTACCTTGATCAACTTATAAGGGTAGACTTATAGGACCTATTTTATGTAAAATGAGGTGCTAAATCCACTGGTGAAAAACGCGATGTGATATCTTTAACCGTTTAGGAGATCGAGTAAAATGGAGAATAATAGAAATTAGAAAATGTTATATATAAACATTTTATTCGTTATTACCTTTATCAACTCTTGAGAGTAGACTTATAGGACTTATTTTATGTAAAATGAGGTGCTAAATCCACTGGTAAAAACCGAGATGTCCTATCTTTAACCGTTTAGGAGATTGAGTAAAATTGAGAATAATAGATATTTGAAAATGTGATATATACAAATTTTATTCGTTTGTACCTTTATCAACTCTTGAGAGTAGACTTATAGGACTTATTTTATGTAAAATAAGGTGCTAAATCCACTGGTAAAAACCGAGATGTCCTATCTTTAACCGTTTAGGAGATCGAGTAAAATTGAGAATAATAGATATTTGAAAATGTGATATATACAAATTTTATTCGTTTGTACCTTTATCAACTCTTGAGAGTAGACTTATAGGACTAATTTTATGTAAAATGAGGTGCTAAATCCACAGGTAAAAACCGCGATGTCCTATTTTTAACTGATTAGGAGATCGAGTAAAATGGAGAATAATAGATATTTGAAAATGTGATATATAAACATTTTATTCAGTTGTCAAAGAATGACGGCTGTCAAAAATGTCAGCTGTCAAAAAATGACAGATGTCAAAAAATGACAGATGTCAAAAGATGACAAATGTCAAGAATGACAAATGTCAAAAATGACAGATGTCAAAATTGACAGATGTCAAAAATGACAGAGGTCAAGAATGACAGCTGGCAAAAAATGACAGATGTCAAAAAATGACAGATGTCAAAAATGACAAATGTCAAGAATGACAGATGTCAAGAGTGACAGATGTCAAGAATGACAGATGTCAAGAGTGACAGATGTCAAGAGTGACAGATGTCAAAAAATGACAGATGTCAAAAATTACAGCTGTCAAAAAATCATAGATGTCAAGAATGACAGATGTCTAAAAATGACAGTTGTTATATAACTAATTTTATATAAAATGGTATGCTAAATTGACTGATATCCGCGATGTCCTATTTTTAACCTTTTAGGAGATCGAGTAAAATGGAGAAGAGATATTTGAAAATGTGATATATAAACATTTTATTCGTTTGTTCCTTTATCAACTCTTGAGAGTAGACTTATAGGAGTTATTTTAAGTAAAATGAGGTGCTAAATCCACTGGTAAAAACCGCGATGTCCTATCTTTAACCGTTTAGGAGATCAAGTAAAATGGAGAATAATAGATATTTGAAAATGTGATATATAAACATTTTATTCGTTTGTACCTTGATCAACTTATAAGGGTAGACTTATAGGACCTATTTTATGTAAAATAAGGTGCTAAATCCACTGGTGAAAACCGCGATGTCCTATCTTTAACCGTTTAGGAGATCGAGTAAAATGGAGAATAATAGATATTAGAAAATGTGATATATAAACATTTTATTCGTTATTACCTTTATCAACTCTTGAGAGTAGACTTATAGGACTTATTTTATGTAAAATGAGGTGCTAAATCCACTGGTAAAAACCGAGATGTCCTATCTTTAACCGTTTAGGAGATTGAGTAAAATTGAGAATAATAGCTATTTGAAAATGTGATATATACAAATTTTATTCGTTTGTACCTTTATCAACTCTTGAGAGTAGACTTATAGGACTAATTTTATGTAAAATGAGGTGCTAAATCCACGGGTAAAAACCGCGATGTCCTATTTTTAACTGATTAGGAGATCGAGTAAAATGGAGAATAATAGATATTTGAAAATGTGATATATAAACATTTTATTCAGTTGTCGAAGAATGACGGCTGTCAAAAATGTCAGCTGTCAAAAAATGACAGATGTCAAAAAATGACAAATGTCAAGAATGACAAATGTCAAAAATGACAGATGTCAAAATTGACAGATGTCAAAATTGACAGATGTCAAAAATGACAGAGGTCAAGAATGACAGCTGGAAAAAAATGACAGATGTCAAAAAATGACAGATGTCAAAAATGACAAATGTCAAGAATGACAGATGTCAAGAGTGACAGATGTCAAGAATGACAGATGTCAAGAGTGACAGATGTCAAGAGTGACAGATGTCAAGAGTGACAGATGTCAAAAAATGACTGATGTCAAAAATTACAGCTGTCAAAAAATCATAGATGTCAAGAATGACAGATGTCTAAAAATGACAGTTGTTATATAACTAATTTTATATAAAATGGTATGCTTAATTGACTGAAATCCGCGATGTCCTATTTTTAACCTTTTAGGAGATCGAGTAAAATGGAGAAGAGATATTTGAAAATGTGATATATAAACATTTTATTCGTTTGTTCCTTTACCAACTCTTGAGAGTAGACTTATAGGAGTTATTTTAAGTAAAATGACGTGCTAAATCCACTGGTAAAAACCGCGATGTCCTATCTCTAACCGTTTAGGAGATCGAGTAAAATGGAGAATAATAGATATTTGAAAATGTGATATATAAACATTTTATTCGTTTGTACCTTTATCAACTCTTAAGAGTAGACTTATAGGACTTATTTGATGTAAAATGGAGAAAAATAGATATTTGAAAATGTGATATATAAACATTTTATTCGTTTGTACCTTTATTAACTCTTGAGAGTAGACTTATAGGACTTATTTTATGTAGAATAAGGTGCTAAATCCACTGGTGAAAACCGCGATGTCCTATCTTTAACCGTTTAGGAGATCGAGTAAAATGGAGAATAATAGATATTTGAAAATGTGATATATAAACATTTTATTCAGTTGTCAAAGTATGACGGCTGTCAAAAATGTCAGCTGTCAAAAAAAGACAGATGTCAAGAATGACAGATGTCAAAAAATGACAAATGTCAAGAATGACAAATGTCAAAAAATGACAAATGTCAAAATTGACAGATGTCAAAAATGACAGAGGTCAAGAATGACAGATGTCAAGAGTGACAGATGTCACGAATGACAGATGTCAAGAAGAACAGATGTCAAAAAATGACAAATGTCAAGATTGACAACTGTCAAAAAATGACAGATGTCAAAAATTACAGCTGTCAAAAAATCATAGATGTCAAGAATGACAGATGTCAAAAAATGACAGTTGTTATATAACTAATTTTATATAAAATGGTATGCTAAATTGACTGATAACCGCGATGTCCTATTTTTAACCTTTTAGGAGATCGAGTAAAATGGAGAAGAGATATTTGAAAATGTGATATATAAACGTTTTATTCGTTTGTACCTTTATCAACTCTTGAGAGTAGACTTATAGGACCTATTTTATGTAAAATGAGGTGCTAAATCCACTGGTAAAAACCGCGATGTCCTATCTTTAACCGTTTAGGAGATTAAGTAAAATGGAGAATAATAGATATTTGAAAATGTGATATATAAACATTTTATTCGTCTTTACCTTAATCAACTCTTGAGAGTAGACTTATAGGACTTATTTTATGTAAAATGGGGTGCTTAATCCACTGATGAAAACCGCGATGTCCTATCTTTAACCGTTTAGGAGATCGACAAAAATGGAGAATAATAGATATTTGAAAATTTGGGATATAAACATTTTATTCGTTTGTACCTTGATCAACTCTTGAGGGTAGACTTATAGGACTTATTTTATGTAAAATGAGGTGCTAAATCCACTGGTAAAAACCGAGATGTCCTATCATTAACCGTTTAGGAGATCGAGTAAAATTGAGAAAATAGATATTTGAAAATGTGATATATAAACATTTTATTCGTTTGTACCTTTATCAACGCTTGAGAGTAGACTTATAGGACCTATTTTATGTAAAATGAGGTGCTAAATCCACTGGTGATAACCGCGATGACCTATCTTTAACCGTTTAGGAGATCGACAAAAATGGAGAATAATATATATTTGAAAATGTGATATATAAACATTTTATTCGTTTGTACCTTTATCAACTCTTGAGAGAAGACTTATAGGACCTATTTTATGTAAAATGAGGTGCTAAATCCACTGGTGAAAATCGCGATGTCCTATCTTGAACTGTATAGGAGATCGAGTAAAATGGAGAAAAATAGATATTTGAAAATGTGATGTATAAATATTTTATTCGTTTTTACCTTTATCAACTCTTGAGAGTAGACTTATAGGACCTATTTTATGTAAAATGAGGTGCTAAATCCACTGGTAAAAACCGCGATGTCCTATCTTTAACCGTTTAGGAGATTAAGTAAAATGGAGAATAATAGATATTTGAAAATGTGATATATAAACATTTTACTCGTTTTTACCTTAATCAACTCTTGGGAGTAGACTTATAGGACTTATTTTATGTAAAATGGGGTGCTTAATCCACTGATGAAAACCGCGATGTCCTATCTTTAACCGTTTAGGAGATCGACAAAAATGGAGAATAATAGATATTTGAAAATGTGGGATATAAACATTTTATTCGTTTGTACCTTGATCAACTCTTGAGGGTAGACTTATAGGACTTATTTTATGTAAAATGAGGTGCTAAATCCACTGGTAAAAACCGAGATGTCCTATCTTTAACCGTATAGGAGATTGAGTAAAATTGAGAATAATAGCTATTTGAAAATGTGATATATACATATTTTATTCGTTTGTACCTTTATCAACTCTTGAGAGTAGACTTATAGGACTTATTTTATGTAAAATAAGGTGCTAAATCCACTGGTAAAAACCGAGATGTCCTATCTTTAACCGTTTAGGAGATCGAGTAAAATTGAGAATAATAGATATTTGAAAATGTGATATATACAAATTTTATTCGTTTGTACCTTTATCAACTCTTGAGAGTAGACTTATAGGACTAATTTTATGTAAAATGAGGTGCTAAATCCACGGGTAAAAACCGCGATGTCCAATTTTTAACTGATTAGGAGATCGAGTAAAATGGAGAATAATAGATATTTGAAAATGTGATATATAAACATTTTATTCAGTTGTCAAAGAATGACGGCTGTCAAAAATTTCAGCTGTCAAAAAATGACAGATGTCAAAAATGACAAATGTCAAGAATGACAAATTAAAAAAATGACAGATGTCAAAATTGACAGATGTCAAAAATGACAGAGGTCAAGAATGACAGCTGGCAAAAAATGACAGATGTCAAAAAATGACAGATGTCAAAAATGACAAATGTAGTGGCGCAATAGGTTAACGTACCATTGCACTGCCATCAGCAGGAAAACTGCACCACCGAACCATGAGGTAACAACGCTGACATTGCCGAAGGCAATGCCCGCAGTTGATCCACTTAAGACTATATATATATTGTGATAATTAGCTGTAAGGAATCAATTAGTTAAGTATTATTAAGTGTTATCGTTAGTATTACTTTAAGTCACTCAGTGTTAACTAGTATTTAATAAAAGCCGTACATCACAGATATCATCTGTATTTAAATTCACCCTCCAACATGAATCCCGTACATCAACCAGAACAACATAAAACGTATCTTTACATGGCGACCGTGACCACCGAACCGAAAATGGAAAAAGTTTCTATCAGTAGAACGACGGACGAGAAGAAACCTACCACCATAATAGTGGAATTTGGAAGGAAATTTTCGAAGAAAGAAGAGCTGGAAATCTTAGAAGACATCAAAAGTGCGCTCTTCTCAACGCCCGAAATCGAAATAGTGCCACCGCCCGAGGAGTCCACAACCATAGAGCTGACAAGAAACATGGGAGATGACATCATACCGGTAAACGTAGAAATCGGGAAAAAATTGGATAGACGAGAGAAAAAACACCTAAAGGGGAAGATTCACGAGGCCATCAACAGTGAAGAAGTCCGATGCCCGTGCGGAAGAATGCTAAGAATATGGAACTGGGACAGCGGCTTCGGGATACACTCCCTAGTGTGTCCCAAGGCAAGAGAAGTGGAAGATGCCCAAAGAGAAGAAGAAGAAAGAAAAAAAGAAAGAGAAGAGTGGGCCCAATACTCCCACTAAATTAATTAAATAAAATATATAATAATAATAAGACGGGATAAGTCAAAAAAAAATAAACAAAAAAAAATATATATAATATAATAAGGGTAAATAAGTAAATAAATCTAAAATCGGGTAAAATAATAGTAATAGTGAAAAATGGGTAAATAGGCATAAAATAAATTTCGTAATTGAATAAATGGGTAGAATAAGTAAAAAATTAAACGATAGTGAAATAAGCAAATAAGGTATTGAAATAAGTGTGGTAGAATAAATAAATGAAAAAAAAAAATCGGGAGTTAAAAAGTTAAATTAATTATAGTTATAAAATGGGTAGATAATAAATAAATAGTGTTAAAATAAGAAAATAATAAGAAAATAGTGGGTATAGAAATAAGTATTATTATAGTAGAAAAATAAGGTTTAATTTAAGTCAAGATTTAAAAGAAAGTGAATTAAAGTAAAAGTAGCTACACCATCAATGGCGGTTGCGGTCTTAGGACGCAACAGGTCTGTCTCATCAGGAGCAATGGTATTAAAAAAAAAAAAAGAGTGAAAATGTAAACGCGCTATAGCCACCATTAAATGTCCGGTCGGTCTTAGGACGACCCGGTACTGTCCCAATAATAAGGGCAATGGTGAAATTGAAGAAATTTGAAAAGTGAAGTGCTTTGAGCAAAGGTTGATTTTAAATTTTATAATATTACTTATGTAAGTAGATCTAAGAATTAGTAGGTAATCTTTTAAATTTAAGTTAGTATAAGAAAAATGAACTTCCTTCTGATCAAAGGAAGTCCATTTTTTCTCAAAGGGTAGTGGTGTAGTGGCGCAATAGGTTAACGTACCATTGCACTGCCATCAGCAGGAAAACTGCACCACCGAACCATGAGGTAACAACGCTGACATTGCCGAAGGCAATGCCCGCAGTTGATCCACTTAAGACTATATATATATTGTGATAATTAGCTGTAAGGAATCAATTAGTTAAGTATTATTAAGTGTTATCGTTAGTATTACTTTAAGTCACTCAGTGTTAACTAGTATTTAATAAAAGCCGTACATCACAGATATCATCTGTATTTAAATTCACCCTCCAACATGAATCCCGTACATCAACCAGAACAACATAAAACGTATCTTTACACAAATGTCAAGAATGACAGATGTCAAAAAATGACAGATGTCAAAAATTACAGCTGTCAAAAAATCATAGATGTCAAGAATGACAGATGTCTAAAAATGACAGTTGTTATATAACTAATTTTATATAAAATGGTATGCTAAATTGACTGATATCCGCGATGTCCTATTTTTAACCTTTTAGGAGATCGAGTAAAATGGAGAAGAGATATTTGAAAATGTGATATATAAACATTTTATTCGTTTGTTCCTTTACCAACTCTTGAGAGTAGACTTATAGGAGTTATTTTAAGTAAAATGACGTGCTAAATCCACTGGTAAAAACCGCGATGTCCTATCTCTAACCGTTTAGGAGATCGAGTAAAATGGAGAATAATAGATATTTGAAAATGTGATATATAAACATTTTATTCGTTTGTACCTTTATCAACTCTTAAGAGTAGACTTATAGGACTTATTTTATGTAAAATGGAGAAAAATAGATATTTGAAAATGTGATATATAAACATTTTATTCGTTTGTACCTTTATTAACTCTTGAGAGTAGACTTATAGGACTTATTTTATGTAGAATAAGGTGCTAAATCCACTGGTGAAAACCGCGATGTCCTATCATTAACCGTTTAGGAGATCGAGTAAAATGGAGAATAATAGATATTTGAAAATGTGATATATAAACATTTTATTCAGTTGTCAAAGAATGACGGCTGTCAAAAATGTCAGCTGTCAAAAAAAGACAGATGTCAAGAATGACAGATGTCAAAAAATGACAAATGTCAAAATTGACAGATGTCAAAAATGACAGAGGTCAAGAATGACAGATGTCAAAAAATGACAGATGTCAAAAATGACAAATGTCAAGAATAACAGATGTCAAGAGTGACAGATGTCATGAATGACAGATGTCAAGAGTGACAGATGTCAAGAATAACAGATGTCAAAAAATGACAAATGTCAAGATTGACAACTGTCAAAAAATGACAGATGTCAAAAATTACAGCTGTCAAAAAATCATAGATGTCAAGAATGACAGATGTCAAAAAATGACAGTTGTTATATAACTAATTTTATATAAAATGGTATGCTAAATTGACTGATAACCGCGATGTCCTATTTTTAACCTTTTAGGAGATCGAGTAAAATGGAGAAGAGATATTTGAAAATGTGATATATAAACGTTTTATTCGTTTGTACCTTTATCAACTCTTGAGAGTAGACTTATAGGAGTTATTTTAAGTAAAATGAGGTGCTAAATCCACTGGTAAAAACCGCGATGTCCTATCTTTAACCGTTTAGGAGATCGAGTAAAATGGAGAATAATGGATATTTGAAAATGTGATATATAAACATTTTATTCGTTTGTACCTTTATCAACTCTTGAGAGAAGACTTATAGGACCTATTTTATGTAAAATGAGGTGCTAAATCCACTGGTGAAAATCGCGATGTCCTATCTTGAACTGTATAGGAGATCGAGTAAAATGGAGAAAAATAGATATTTGAAAATGTGATGTATAAATATTTTATTCGTTTTTACCTTTATCAACTCTTGAGAGTAGACTTATAGGACCTATTTTATGTAAAATGAGGTGCTAAATCCACTGGTAAAAACCGCGATGTCCAATTTTTAACTGATTAGGAGATCGAGTAAAATGGAGAATAATAGATATTTGAAAATGTGATATATAAACATTTTATTCAGTTGTCAAAGAATGACGGCTGTCAAAAATTTCAGCTGTCAAAAAATGACAGATGTCAAAAATGACAAATGTCAAGAATGACAAATTAAAAAAATGACAGATGTCAAAATTGACAGATGTCAAAAATGACAGAGGTCAAGAATGACAGCTGGCAAAAAATGACAGATGTCAAAAAATGACAGATGTCAAAAATGACAAATGTCAAGAATGACAGATGTCAAAAAATGACAGATGTCAAAAATTACAGCTGTCAAAAAATCATAGATGTCAAGAATGACAGATGTCTAAAAATGACAGTTGTTATATAACTAATTTTATATAAAATGGTATGCTAAATTGACTGATATCCGCGATGTCCTATTTTTAACCTTTTAGGAGATCGAGTAAAATGGAGAAGAGATATTTGAAAATGTGATATATAAACATTTTATTCGTTTGTTCCTTTACCAACTCTTGAGAGTAGACTTATAGGAGTTATTTTAAGTAAAATGACGTGCTAAATCCACTGGTAAAAACCGCGATGTCCTATCTCTAACCGTTTAGGAGATCGAGTAAAATGGAGAAGAGATATTTGAAAATGTGATATATAAACATTTTATTCGTTTGTTCCTTTACCAACTCTTGAGAGTAGACTTATAGGAGTTATTTTAAGTAAAATGACGTGCTAAATCCACTGGTAAAAACCGCGATGTCCTATCTCTAACCGTTTAGGAGATCGAGTAAAATGGAGAATAATAGATATTTGAAAATGTGATATATAAACATTTTATTCGTTTGTACCTTTATCAACTCTTAAGAGTAGACTTATAGGACTTATTTTATGTAAAATGGAGAAAAATAGATATTTGAAAATGTGATATATAAACATTTTATTCGTTTGTACCTTTATTAACTCTTGAGAGTAGACTTATAGGACTTATTTTATGTAGAATAAGGTGCTAAATCCACTGGTGAAAACCGCGATGTCCTATCATTAACCGTTTAGGAGATCGAGTAAAATGGAGAATAATAGATATTTGAAAATGTGATATATAAACATTTTATTCAGTTGTCAAAGAATGACGGCTGTCAAAAATGTCAGCTGTCAAAAAAAGACAGATGTCAAGAATGACAGATGTCAAAAAATGACAAATGTCAAAATTGACAGATGTCAAAAATGACAGAGGTCAAGAATGACAGATGTCAAAAAATGACAGATGTCAAAAATGACAAATGTCAAGAATAACAGATGTCAAGAGTGACAGATGTCATGAATGACAGATGTCAAGAGTGACAGATGTCAAGAATAACAGATGTCAAAAAATGACAAATGTCAAGATTGACAACTGTCAAAAAATGACAGATGTCAAAAATTACAGCTGTCAAAAAATCATAGATGTCAAGAATGACAGATGTCAAAAAATGACAGTTGTTATATAACTAATTTTATATAAAATGGTATGCTAAATTGACTGATAACCGCGATGTCCTATTTTTAACCTTTTAGGAGATCGAGTAAAATGGAGAAGAGATATTTGAAAATGTGATATATAAACGTTTTATTCGTTTGTACCTTTATCAACTCTTGAGAGTAGACTTATAGGAGTTATTTTAAGTAAAATGAGGTGCTAAATCCACTGGTAAAAACCGCGATGTCCTATCTTTAACCGTTTAGGAGATCGAGTAAAATGGAGAATAATGGATATTTGAAAATGTGATATATAAACATTTTATTCGTTTGTACCTTTATCAACTCTTGAGAGAAGACTTATAGGACCTATTTTATGTAAAATGAGGTGCTAAATCCACTGGTGAAAATCGCGATGTCCTATCTTGAACTGTATAGGAGATCGAGTAAAATGGAGAAAAATAGATATTTGAAAATGTGATGTATAAATATTTTATTCGTTTTTACCTTTATCAACTCTTGAGAGTAGACTTATAGGACCTATTTTATGTAAAATGAGGTGCTAAATCCACTGGTAAAAACCGCGATGTCCTATCTTTAACCGTTTAGGAGATTAAGTAAAATGGAGAATAATAGATATTTGAAAATGTGATATATAAACATTTTATTCGTTTTTACCTTAATCAACTCTTGAGAGTAGACTTATAGGACTTATTTTATGTAAAATGGGGTGCTTAATCCACTGATGAAAACCGCGATGTCCTATCTTTAACCGTTTAGGAGATCGACAAAAATGGAGAATAATAGATATTTGAAAATGTGGGATATAAACATTTTATTCGTTTGTACCTTGATCAACTCTTGAGGGTAGACTTATAGGACTTATTTTATGTAAAATGAGGTGCTAAATCCACTGGTAAAAACCGAGATGTCCTATCATTAACCGTTTAGGAGATCGAGTAAAATTGAGAAAATAGATATTTGAAAATGTGATATATAAACATTTTATTCGTTTGTACCTTTATCAACGCTTGAGAGTAGACTTATAGGACCTATTTTATGTAAAACGAGGTGCTAAATCCACTGGTGATAACCGCGATGTCCTATCTTGAACCGTTTAGGAGATCGAATAAAATGGAGAAAAATAGATATTTGAAAATGTGATATATAAACATTTTATTCGTTTTTACCTTAATCAAGTCTTGAGAGTAGATTTATAGGACTTATTTTATGTAAAATGGGGTGCTTAATCCACTGATGAAAACCGCGATGTCCTATCTTTAACCGTTTAGGAGATCGACAAAAATGGATAATAATATATATTTGAAAATGTGATATATAAACATTTTATTCGTTTGTACCTTTATCAACGCTTGAGAGTAGACTTATAGGACCTATTTTATGTAAAATGAGGTGCTAAATCCACTGGTGATAACCGCGATGTCCTATCTTGAACCGTTTAAGAGATCGAGTAAAATGGAGAAAAATAGATATTTGAAAATGTGATATATAAACATTTTATTCGTTTTTACCTTAATCAAGTCTTGAGAGTAGACTTATAGGACTTATTTTATGTAAAATGGGGTGCTTAATCCACTGATGAAAACCGCGATGTCCTATCTTTAACCGTTTAGGAGATCGACAAAAATGGAGAATAATATATATTTGCAAATGTGATATATAAACGTTTTATTCGTTTGTACCTTTATCAACTCTTGAGAGTAGACTTATAGGAGTTATTTTAAGTAAAATGAGGTGTTAAATCCACTGGTAAAAACCGAGATGTCCTATCTTTAACCGTATAGGAGATCGAGTAAAATTGAGAATAATAGATATTTGAAAATGTGATATATACAAATTTTATTCGTTTGTACCTTTATCAACTCTTGAGAGTAGACTTATAGGACTAATTTTATGTAAAATGAGGTGCTAAATCCACGGGTAAAAACCGCGATGTCCAATTTTTAACTGATTAGGAGATCGAGTAAAATGGAGAATAATAGATATTTGAAAATGTGATATATAAACATTTTATTTAGTTGTCAAAGAATGACGGCTGTCAAAAATTTCAGCTGTCAAAAAATGACAGATGTCAAAAAATGACAAATGTCAAGAATGACAAATGTCAAAAATGACAGATGTCAAAATTGACAGATGTCAAAAATGACAGAAGTCAAGAATGACAGCTGGCAAAAAATGACAGATGTCAAAAAATGACAGATGTCAAAAATGACAAATGTCAAGAATGACAGATGTCAAGAGTGACAGATGTCAAGAATGACAGATGTCAAGAGTGACAGATGTCAAAAAATGACAGATGTCAAAAATTACAGCTGTCAAAAAATCATAGATGTCAAGAATGACAGATGTCTAAAAATGACAGTTGTTATATAACTAATTTTATATAAAATGGTATGCTAAATTGACTGATATCCGCGATGTCCTATTTTTAACCTTTTAGGAGATCGAGTAAAATGGAGAAGAGATATTTGAAAATGTGATATATAAACATTTTATTCGTTTGTTCCTTTACCAACTCTTGAGAGTAGACTTATAGGAGTTATTTTAAGTAAAATGACGTGTTAAATCCACTGGTAAAAACCGCGATGTCCTATCTCTAACCGTTTAGGAGATCGAGTAAAATGGAGAATAATAGATATTTGAAAATGTGATATATAAACATTTTATTCGTTTGTACCTTTATCAACTCTTAAGAGTAGACTTATAGGACTTATTTTATGTAAAATGGAGAAAAATAGATATTTGAAAATGTGATATATAAACATTTTATTCGTTAGTACCTTTATTAACTCTTGAGAGTAGACTTATAGGACTTATTTTATGTAGAATAAGGTGCTAAATCCACTGGTGAAAACCGCGATGTCCTATCTTTAACCGTTTAGGAGATCGAGTAAAATGGAGAATAATAGATATTTGAAAATGTGATATATAAACATTTTATTCAGTTGTCAAAGAATGACGGCTGTCAAAAATGTCAGCTGTCAAAAAAAGACAGATGTCAAGAATGACAGATGTCAAAAAATGACAAATGTCAAAATTGACAGATGTCATGAATGACAGATGTCAAGAGTGACAGATGTCAAGAACAACAGATGTCAAAAAATGACAAATGTCAAGATTGACAACTGTCAAAAAATGACAGATGTCAAAAATTACAGCTGTCAAAAAATCATAGATGTCAAGAATGACAGATGTCAAAAAATGACAGTTGTTATATAACTAATTTTATATAAAATGGTATGCTAAATTGACTGATATCCGCGATGTCCTATTTTTAACCTTTTAGGAGATCGAGTAAAATGGAGAAGAGATATTTGAAAATGTGATATATAAACGTTTTATTCGTTTGTACCTTTATCAACTCTTGAGAGTAGACTTATAGGAGTTATTTTAAGTAAAATGAGGTGCTAAATCCACTGGTAAAAACCGCGATGTCCAATCTTTAACCGATTAGGAGATCGAGTAAAATGGAGAATAATGGATATTTGAAAATGTGATATATAAACATTTTATTCGTTTGTACCTTTATCAACTCTTGAGAGTAGACTTATAGGACTTATTTTATGTGAAATATAGTGCTAAATCCACTGGTGAAAACCGCGATGTCCTATCTTTAACCGTTTAGGAGATCGAGTAAAATGGAGAATAATAGATATTTGAAAATGTGATATATAAACATTTTATTCGTTTGTACCTTTATCAACTCTTGAGAGAAGACTTATAGGACCTATTTTATGTAAAATGAGGTGCTAAATCCACTGGTGAAAATCGCGATGTCCTATCTTGAACTGTATAGGAGATCGAGTAAAATGGAGAAAAATAGATATTTGAAAATGTGATGTATAAATATTTTATTCGTTTTTACCTTTATCAACTCTTGAGAGTAGACTTATAGGACCTATTTTATGTAAAATGAGGTGCTAAATCCACTGGTGAAAATCGCGATGTCCTATCTTGAACTGTATAGGAGATCGAGTAAAATGGAGAAAAATAGATATTTGAAAATGTGATATATAAACATTTTATTCGTTTTTACCTTAATCAAGTCTTGAGAGTAGACTTATAGGACTTATTTTATGTAAAATGAGGTGCTAAATCCACTAATGAAAACCGCGATGTCCTATCTTTAACCGTTTAGGAGATCGACAAAAATGGATAATAATATATATTTGAAAATGTGATATATAAACATTTTATTCGTTTGTACCTTGATCAACTCTTGAGGGTAGACTTATAGGAATTATTTTATGTAAAATGAGGTGCTAAATCCACTGGTAAAATCCGCGATGTCCTATCTTTAACCGCTTAGGAGATCAAGTAAAATGGAGAATAATAGATATTTGAAAATGTGATATATAAACATTTTATTCGTTTGTACCTTGATCAACTTATAAGGGTAGACTTATAGGACCTATTTTATGTAAAATGAGGTGCTAAATCCATTGGTGAAAACCGCGATGTGATATCTTTAACCGTTTAGGAGATCGAGTAAAATGGAGAATAATAGATATTAGAAAATGTGATATATAAACATTTTATTCGTTATTACCTTTATCAACTCTTGAGAGTAGACTTATAGGACTTATTTTATGTAAAATGAGGTGCTAAATCCACTGGTAAAAACCGAGATGTCCTATCTTTAACCGTTTAGGAGATTGAGTAAAATTGAGAATAATAGATATTTGAAAATGTGATATATACAAATTTTATTCGTTTGTACCTTTATCAACTCTTGAGAGTAGACTTATAGGAGTTATTTTAAGTAAAATGAGGTGCTAAATCCACTGGTAAAAACCGCGATGTCCTATCTTTAACCGTTTAGGAGATTGAGTAAAATTGAGAATAATAGCTATTTGAAAATGTGATATATACAAATTTTATTCGTTTGTACCTTTATCAACTCTTGAGAGTAGACTTATAGGACTAATTTTATGTAAAATGAGGTGCTAAATCCACGGGTAAAAACCGCGATCTCCTATTTTTAACTGATTAGGAGATCGAGTAAAATGGAGAATAATAGATATTTGAAAATGTGATATATAAACATTTTATTCAGTTGTCAAAGAATGACGGCTGTCAAAAATGTCAGCTGTCAAAAAATGACAAATGTCAAGAATGACAAATGTCAAAAATGACAGATGTCAAAAATGACAGATGTCAAAATTGACAGATGTCAAAATTGACAGATGTCAAAAATGACAGAGGTCAAGAATGACAGCTGGAAAAAAATGACAAATGTCAAAAAATGACAGATGTCAAAAATGACAAATGTCAAGAATGACAGATGTCAAGAGTGACAGATGTCAAGAATGACAGATGTCAAGAGTGACAGATGTCAAGAGTGACAGATGTCAAGAGTGACAGATGTCAAAAAATGACAGATGTCAAAAATTACAGCTGTCAAAAAATCATAGATGTCAAGAATGACAGATGTCTAAAAATGACAGTTGTTATATAACTACTTTTATATAAAATGGTATGCTAAATTGACTGATATCCGCGATGTCCTATTTTTAACCTTTTAGGAGATCGAGTAAAATGGAGAAGAGATATTTGAAAATGTGATATATAAACATTTTATTCGTTTGTTCCTTTATCAACTCTTGAGAGTAGACTTATAGGAGTTATTTTAAGTAAAATGACGTGCTAAATCCACTGATGAAAACCGCGATGTCCTATCTTTAACCGTTTAGGAGATCGACAAAAATGGAGAATAATATATATTTGAAAATGTGATATATAAACATTTTATTCGTTTGTACCTTTATCAACTCTTGAGAGAAGACTTATAGGACCTATTTTATGTAAAATGAGGTGCTAAATCCACTGGTGAAAATCGCGATGTCCTATCTTGAACTGTATAGGAGATCGAGTAAAATGGAGAAAAATAGATATTTGAAAATGTGATGTATAAATATTTTATTCGTTTTTACCTTTATCAACTCTTGAGAGTAGACTTATAGGACCTATTTTATGTAAAATGAGGTGCTAAATCCACTGGTAAAAACCGCGATGTCCTATCTTTAACCGTTTAGGAGATCGAGTAAAATTGAGAAAATAGATATTTGAAAATGTGATATATAAACATTTTATTCGTTTTTACCTTAATCAAGTCTTGAGAGTAGACTTATAGGACTTATTTTATGTAAAATGGGGTGCTTAATCCACTGATGAAAACCGCGATGTCCTATCTTTAACCGTTTAGGAGATCGACAAAAATGGAGAATAATATATATTTGCAAATGTGATATATAAACGTTTTATTCGTTTGTACCTTTATCAACTCTTGAGAGTAGACTTATAGGAGTTATTTTAAGTAAAATGAGGTGCTAAATCCACTGGTAAAAACCGAGATGTCCTATCTTTAACCGTATAGGAGATTGAGTAAAATTGAGAATAATAGCTATTTGAAAATGTGATATATACAAATTTTATTCGTTAGTACCTTTATCAACTCTTGAGAGTAGACTTATAGGACTTATTTTATGTAAAACAAGGTGTTAAATCCACTGGTAAAAACCGAAATGTCCTATCTTTAACCGTTTAGGAGATCGAGTAAAATTGAGAATAATAGATATTTGAAAATGTGATATATACAAATTTTATTCGTTTGTACCTTTATCAACTCTTGAGAGTAGACTTATAGGACTAATTTTATGTAAAATGAGGTGCTAAATCCACGGGTAAAAACCGCGATGTCCAATTTTTAACTGATTAGGAGATCGAGTAAAATGGAGAATAATAGATATTTGAAAATGTGATATATAAACATTTTATTCAGTTGTCAAAGAATGACGGCTGTCAAAAATTTCAGCTGTCAAAAAATGACAGATGTCAAAAAATGACAAATGTCAAGAATGACAAATGTCAAAAATGACAGATGTCAAAATTGACAGATGTCAAAAATGACAGAAGTCAAGAATGACAGCTGGCAAAAAATGACAGATGTCAAAAAATGACAGATGTCAAAAATGACAAATGTCAAGAATGACAGATGTCAAGAGTGACAGATGTCAAGAATGACAGATGTCAAGAGTGACAGATGTCAAAAAATGACAGATGTCAAAAATTACAGCTGTCAAAAAATCATAGATGTCAAGAATGACAGATGTCTAAAAATGACAGTTGTTATATAACTAATTTTATATAAAATGGTATGCTAAATTGACTGATATCCGCGATGTCCTATTTTTAACCTTTTAGGAGATCGAGTAAAATGGAGAAGAGATATTTGAAAATGTGATATATAAACATTTTATTCGTTTGTTCCTTTACCAACTCTTGAGAGTAGACTTATAGGAGTTATTTTAAGTAAAATGACGTGCTAAATCCACTGGTAAAAACCGCGATGTCCTATCTCTAACCGTTTAGGAGATCGAGTAAAATGGAGAATAATAGATATTTGAAAATGTGATATATAAACATTTTATTCGTTTGTACCTTTATCAACTCTTAAGAGTAGACTTATAGGACTTATTTTATGTAAAATGGAGAAAAATAGATATTTGAAAATGTGATATATAAACATTTTATTCGTTAGTACCTTTATTAACTCTTGAGAGTAGACTTATAGGACTTATTTTATGTAGAATAAGGTGCTAAATCCACTGGTGAAAACCGCGATGTCCTATCTTTAACCGTTTAGGAGATCGAGTAAAATGGAGAATAATAGATATTTGAAAATGTGATATATTCAAATTTTATTCGTTTGTACCTTTATCAACTCTTGAGAGTAGACTTATAGGACTTATTTTATGTAAAATAAGGTGCTAAATCCACTGGTAAAAACCGAGATGTCCTATCTTGAACCGTTTAGGACATCGAGTAAAATGGAGAATAATAGATATTTGAAAATGTGATATATAAACATTTTATTCGTTTTTACCTTTATCGACTCTTGAGAGTAGACTTATAGGACCTATTTTATGTAAAATGAGGTGCTAAATCCACTGGTGAAAACCGCGATGTCCTATTTTTAACCTTTTAGGAGATCGAGTAAAATGGAGAAGAGATATTTGAAAATGTGATATATATACATTTTATTCGTTTGTACCTTTATCAACTCTTAAGAGTAGACTTATAGGACTTATTTTATGTAAAATGGAGAAAAATAGATATTTGAAAATGTGATATATAAACATTTTATTCGTTTGTACCTTTATCAACGCTTGAGAGTAGACTTATAGGACCTATTTTATGTAAAATGAGGTGCTAAATCCACTGGTGATAACCACGATGTCCTATCTTGAACCGTTTAGGACATCGAGTAAAATGGAGAAAAATAGATATTTGAAAATGTGATATATAAACATTTTATTCGTTTTTACCTTTATCGACTCTTGAGAGTAGACTTATAGGACCTATTTTATGTAAAATGACGTGCTAAATCCACTGGTAAAAACCGCGATGTCCTATCTCTAACCGTTTAGGAGATCGAGTAAAATGGAGAATAATAGATATTTGAAAATGTGAAATATAAACATTTTATTCGTTTGTACCTTGATCAACTTATAAGGGTAGACATATAGGACCTATTTTATGTGAAATGAGGTGCTAAATCCACTGGTGAAAACCGCGATGTGATATCTTTAACCGTTTAATAGATCGAGTAAAATGGAGAATAATAGATATTAGAAAATGTGATATATAAACATTTTATTCGTTATTACCTTTATCAACTCTTGAGAGTAGACTTATAAAACTTATTTTATGTAAAATGAGGTGCTAAATCCACGGGTAAAAACCGCGATGTCCTATTTTTAACTGATTAGGAGATCGAGTAAAATGGAGAATAATAGATATTTGAAAATGTGATATATAAACATTTTATTCAGTTGTCAAAGAGTGACGGCTGTCAAAAATGTCAGCTGTCAAAAAATGACAGATGTCAAAAAATGACAAATGTCAAGAATGACAAATGTCAAAAATGACAGATGTCAAAATTGACAGATGTCAAAAATGACAGAGATCAAGAATGACAGCTGGCAAAAAATGACAGATGTCAAAAAATGACAGATGTCAAAAATGACAAATGTCAAGAATGACAGATGTCAAGAGTGACAGATGTCAAGAATGACAGATGTCAAGAGTGACAGATGACAAGAGTGACAGATGTCAAGAATAACAGATGTCAAAAAATGACAAATGTCAAGATTGACAACTGTCAAAAAATGACAGATGTCAAAAATTACAGCTGTCAAAAAATCATAGATGTCAAGAATGACAGATGTCTAAAAATGACAGTTGTTATATAACTAATTTTATATAAAATGGTATGCTAAATTGTCTGATAACCGCGATGTCCTATTTTTAACCTTTTAGGAGATCGAGTAAAATGGAGAAGAGATATTTGAAAATGTGATATATAAACATTTTATTCGTTTGTTCCTTTATCAACTCTTGAGAGTAGACTTATAGGAGTTATTTTAAGTAAAATGACGTGCTAAATGCACTGGTAAAAACCGCGATGTCCTATCTCTAACCGTTTAGGAGATCGAGTAAAATGGAGAATAATAGATATTTGAAAATGTGATATATAAACATTTTATTCGTTTGTACCTTTATCAACTCTTAAGAGTAGACTTATAGGACTTATTTTATGTAAAATGGAGAAAAATAGATATTTGAAAATGTGATATATAAACATTTTATTCGTTTGTACCTTTATCAACTCTTGAGAGTAGACTTATAGGACCTATTTTATGTAAAATGAGATGCTAAATCCACTGGAGAACACCGCGATGTCCTATCTTGAACCGTTTAGGAGATCGAGTAAAATGGAGAAAAATAAGTATTTGAAAATGTGATATATAAACATTTTATTCGTTTTTACCTTTATCAACCCTTGAGAGTAGACTTATAGGACTAATTTTATGTAAAATGAGGTGCTAAATCCACTGGTAAAAACCGCGATGTCCTATTTTTAACCGTTTAGGAGATCGAGTAAAATGGAGAATAATAGATATTTGAAAATGTTATATATAAACATATTATTCGTTTGTACCTTTATTAACTCTTGAGAGTAGACTTATAGGACCTATTTTATGTAAAATGAGGTGCTAAATCCACTGGTGAAAACCGCGATGTCCTATCTTTAACCGTTTAGGAGATCGAGTAAAATGGAGAATAATAGATATTTGAAAATGTGATATATAAACATTTTATTCAGTTGTCAAAGAATGACGGCTGTCAAAAATGTCAGCTGTCAAAAAAGACAGATGTTAAGAATGACAGATGTCAAAATTGACAGATGTCAAAAATGACAGAGGTCAAGAATGACAGCTGGCAAAAAATGACAGATGTCAAGAATGATAGATGTCAAAAATGACAAATGTCAAGAATGACAGATGTCAAGAGTGACAAATGTCAAGAATAACAGATGTCAAAAAATGACAAATGTCAAGATTGACAACTGTCAAAAAATGACAGGTGTCAAAAATTACAGCTGTCAAAAAATCATAGATGTCAAGAATGACAGATGTCAAAAAATGACAGTTGTTATATAACTAATTTTATATAAAATGGTATGCTAAATTGACTGATAACCGCGATGTCCTATTTTTAACCTTTTAGGAGATGGAGTAAAATGGAGAATAATAGATGTTTGAAAATGTGATATATAAACATTTGATTCGTTTGTACCTTTATCAACTCTTGAGAGTAGACTTATAGGACTTATTTTATGTAAAATGAGATGCTAAATCCACTGGTGAAAACCGCGATGTCCTATCTTTAACCGTTTAGGAGATGGAGTAAAATGGAGAATAATAGATGTTTGAAAATGTGATATATAAACATTTGATTCGTTTGTACCTTTATCAACTCTTGAGAGTAGACTTATAGGACTAATTTTATGTAAAATGAGGTGCTAAATCGACAGGTAAAAACCGCGATGTCCTATTTTTAACTGTTTAGGAGATCGAGTAAAATGGAGAATAATAGATATTTGAAAATGTGATATATAAACATTTTATTCGTTTGTACCTTTATCAACTCTTGAGAGTAGACTTATAAGACCTATTTTATGTAAAATGAGGTGCTAAATCCACTGGTGAAAACCGCGATGTGATATCTTTAACCGTTTAGGAGATCGAGTAAAATGGAGAATTATATATATTTGAAAATGTGATATATAAACATTTTATTCGTTTGTACCTTGATCAACTCTTGAGGGTAGACTTATAGGACCTATTTTATGTAAAATGAGGTGCTAAATCCACTGGTGAAAACCGCGATGTGATATCTTTAACCGTTTAGGAGATCGAGTAAAATGAAGAATAATAGATATTTGAAAATGTGATATATAAACATTTTATTCGTTTGTACCTTGATCAACTTATAAGGGTAGACTTATAGGACCTATTTTATGTAAATTGAGGTGCTAAATCCACTGGTGAAAACCGCGATGTGATATCTTTAACCGTTTAGGAGATCGAGTAAAATGGAGAATAATAGATATTAGAAAATGTGATATATAAACATTTTATTCGTTATTACCTTTATCAACCCTTGAGAGTAGACTTATAGGACTTATTTTATGTAAAATGAGGTGCTTAATCCACTGGTAAAAACCGAGATGTCCTATCTTTAACCGTTTAGGAGATTGAGTAAAATTGAGAATAATATATATTTGAAAATGTGATATATACAAATTTTATTCGTTTGTACCTTTATCAACTCTTGAGAGTAGACTTATAGGACTTATTTTATGTAAAATAAGGTGCTAAATCCACTGGTAAAAACCGCGATGTCCTATTTTTAACTGATTAGGAGATCGAGTAAAATGGAGAATAATAGATATTTGAAAATGTGATATATAAACATTTTATTCAGTTGTCAAAGAATGACGGCTGTCAAAAATGTCAGCTGTCAAAAAATGACAGATGTCAAAAAATGACAAATGTCAAGAATGACAGATGTCAAAATTGACAGATGTCAAAAATGACAAAGGTCAAAAATTACAGCTGTAAAAAAATCATAGATGTCAAGAATGACAGCTGGCAAAAAATGACAGATGTCAAAAAATGACAGATGTCAAAAATGACAAATGTCAAGAATGACAGATGTCAAGAGTGACAGATGTCAAGAATGACAGATGTCAAGAGTGACAGATGTCAAGAGTGACAGATGTCAAGAATAACAGATGTCAAAAAATGACAAATGTCAAGATTGACAACTGTCAAAAAATGACAGATGTCAAAAATTACAGCTGTCAAAAAATCATAGATGTCAAGAATGACAGATGTCTAAAAATGACAGTTGTTATATAACTAATTTTATATAAAATGGTATGCTAAATTGACTGATAACCGCGATGTCCTATTTTTAACCTTTTAGGAGATCGAGTAAAATGGAGAAGAGATATTTGAAAATGTGATATATAAACATTTTATTCGTTTGTTCCTTTATCAACTCTTGAGAGTAGACTTATAGGAGTTATTTTTAAGTAAAATGACGTGCTAAATCCACTGGTAAAAACCGCGATGTCCTATCTCTAACCGTTTAGGAGATCGAGTAAAATGGAGAATAATAGATATTTGAAAATGTGATATATAAACATTTTATTCGTTTGTACCTTTATCAACTCTTGAGAGTAGACTTATAGGACCTATTTTATGTAAAATGAGATGCTAAATCCACTGGTGAACACCGCGATGTCCTATCTTGAACCGTTTAGGAGATCGAGTAAAATGGAGAATAATAGATATTTGAAAATGTGATATATAAACATTTTATTCAGTTGTCAAAGAATGACGGCTGTCAAAAATGTCAGCTGTCAAAAAAAGACAGATGTTAAGAATGACAGATATCAAAAAATAACAAATGTCAAAAATGACAGATGTCAAAATTGACAGATGTCAAAAATGACAGAGGTCAAGAATGACAGCTGGCAAAAAATGACAGATGTCAAGAATGACAGATGTCAAAAAATGACAGATGTCAAAAATGACAAATGTCAAGAATGACAGATGTCAAGAGTGACAAATGTCAAGAATAACAGATGTCAAAAAATGACAAATGTCAAGATTGACAACTGTCAAAAAATGACAGGTGTCAAAAATTACAGCTGTCAAAAAATCATAGATGTCAAGAATGACAGATGTCAAAAAATGACAGTTGTTATATAACTAATTTTATATAAAATGGTATGCTAAATTGACTGATAACCGCGATGTCCTATTTTTAACCTTTTAGGAGATCGAGTAAAATGGAGAAGAGATATTTGAAAATGTGATATATAAACATTTTATTCGTTTGTACCTTTATCAACATTTGAGAGTAGACTTATAGGACCTATTTTATGTAAAATGAGGTGCTAAATCCACTGGTGAAAACCGCGATGTGATATCTTTAACCGTTTAGGAGATCGAGTAAAATGGAGAATAATAGATATTAGAAAATGTGATATATTAACATTTTATTCGTTTGTACCTTGATCAACTTATGAGGGTAGACTTATTGGACCTATTTTATGTAAAATGAGGTGCTAAATCCACTGGTGAAAACCGCGATGTGATATCTTTAACCGTTTAGGAGATCGAGTAAAATGGAGAATAATAGATATTAGAAAATGTGATATATACAAATTTTATTCGTTTGTACCTTTATCAACTCTTGAGAGTAGACTTATAGGACTTATTTTATGTAAAATAAGGTGCTAAATCCACTGGTAAAAACCGAGATGTCCTATCTTTAACCGTTTAGGAGATCGAGTAAAATTGAGAATAATAGATATTTGAAAATGTGATATATACAAATTTTATTCGTTTGTACCTTTATCAACTCTTAAGAGTAGACTTATAGGACTTATTTTATATAAAATAAGGTGCTAAATCCACGGGTAAAAACCGCGATGTCCTATTTTTAACTGATTAGGAGATCGAGTAAAATGGAGAATAATAGATATTTGAAAATGTGATATATAAACATTTTATTCAGTTGTCAAAGAATGACGGCTGTCAAAAATGTCAGCTGTCAAAAAATGACAGATGTCAAAAAATGACAAATGTCAAGAATGACAGATGTCAAAATTGACAGATGTCAAAAATGACAAAGGTCAAAAATTACAGCTGTAAAAAATTCATAGAAGTCAAGAATGACAGCTGGCAAAAAATGACAGATGTCAAAAAATGACAGATGTCAAAAATGACAAATGTCAAGAATGACAGATTTCAAGAGTGACAGATGTCAAGAATGACAGATGTCAAGAGTGACAGATGTCAAGAATAACAGATGTCAAAAAATGACAAATGTCAAGATTGACAACTGTCAAAAAATGACAGATGTCAAAAATTACAGCTGTCAAAAAATCATAGATGTCAAGAATGACAGATGTCTAAAAATGACAGTTGTTATATAACTAATTTTATATAAAATGGTATGCTAAATTGACTGATAACCGCGATGTCCTATTTTTAACCTTTTAGGAGATCGAGTAAAATGGAGAAGAGATATTTGAAAATGTGATATATAAACATTTTATTCGTTTGTTCCTTTATCAACTCTTGAGAGTAGACTTATAGGAGTTATTTTTAAGTAAAATGACGTGCTAAATCCACTGGTAAAAACCGCGATGTCCTATCTCTAACCGTTTAGGAGATCGAGTAAAATGGAGAATAATAGATATTTGAAAATGTGATATATAAACATTTTATTCGTTTGTACCTTTATCAACTCTTGAGAGTAGACTTATAGGACCTATTTTATGTAAAATGAGATGCTAAATCCACTGGTGAACACCGCGATGTCCTATCTTGAACCGTTTAGGAGATCGAGTAAAATGGAGAAAAATAGGTATTTGAAAATGTGATATATAAACATTTAATTCGTTTTTACCTTTATCAACCCTTGAGAGTAGACTTATAGGACCTATTTTATGTAAAATGAGGTGCTAAATCCACTGGTAAAAACCGAGATGTCCTATCATTAACCGTTTAGGAGATCGAGTAAAATTGAGAAAATAGATATTTGAAAATGTGATATATAAACATATTATTCGTTTGTACCTTTATTAACTCTTGAGAGTAGACTTATAGGACTTATTTTATGGAAAATAAGGTGCTAAATCCACTGGTGAAAACCGCGATGTCCTATCTTTAACCGTTTAGGAGATCGAGTAAAATGGAGAATAATAGATATTTGAAAATGTGATATATAAACATTTTATTCAGTTGTCAAAGAATGACGGCTGTCAAAAATGTCAGCTGTCAAAAAAAGACAGATGTTAAGAATGACAGATATCAAAAAATAACAAATGTCAAAAATGACAGATGTCAAAATTGACAGATGTCAAAAATGACAGAGGTCAAGAATGACAGCTGGCAAAAAATGACAGATGTCAAGAATGACAGATGTCAAAAAATGACAGATGTCAAAAATGACAAATGTCAAGAATGACAGATGTCAAGAGTGACAAATGTCAAGAATAACAGATGTCAAAAAATGACAAATGTCAAGATTGACAACTGTCAAAAAATGACAGGTGTCAAAAATTACAGCTGTCAAAAAATCATAGATGTCAAGAATGACAGATGTCAAAAAATGACAGTTGTTATATAACTAATTTTATATAAAATGGTATGCTAAATTGACTGATAACCGCGATGTCCTATTTTTAACCTTTTAGGAGATCGAGTAAAATGGAGAAGAGATATTTGAAAATGTGATATATAAACATTTTATTCGTTTGTACCTTTATCAACATTTGAGAGTAGACTTATAGGACCTATTTTATGTAAAATGAGGTGCTAAATCCACTGGTGAAAACCGCGATGTGATATCTTTAACCGTTTAGGAGATCGAGTAAAATGGAGAATAATAGATATTAGAAAATGTGATATATTAACATTTTATTCGTTTGTACCTTGATCAACTTATGAGGGTAGACTTATTGGACCTATTTTATGTAAAATGAGGTGCTAAATCCACTGGTGAAAACCGCGATGTGATATCTTTAACCGTTTAGGAGATCGAGTAAAATGGAGAATAATAGATATTAGAAAATGTGATATATACAAATTTTATTCGTTTGTACCTTTATCAACTCTTGAGAGTAGACTTATAGGACTTATTTTATGTAAAATGAGGTGCTTAATCCACTGCTGAAATCCGCGATGTCCAATCTTTAACCGTTTAGGAGATCGAGTATAATGGAGGATAATAGATATTTGATAATATGATATATAAACATTTTATTCGTTTGTACCTTGATCAACTCTTGAGGGTAGACTTATAGGACTTATTTTATGTAAAATGAGGTGCTAAATCCACTGGTAAAAACCGAGATGTCCTATCTTTAACCGTTTAGGAGATCGAGTAAAATTGAGAATAATAGATATTTGAAAATGTGATATATACAAATTTTATTCGTTTGTACCTTTATCAACTCTTGAGAGTAGACTTATAGGACTTATTTTATGTAAAATGAGGTGCTAAATCCACGGGTAAAAACCGCGATGTCCTATTTTTAACTGTTTAGGAGATCGAGTAAAATGGAGAATAATAGATATTTGAAAATGTGATATATAAACATTTTATTCAGTTGTCAAAGAATGACGGCTGTCAAAAATGTCAGCTGTCAAAAAATGACAGATGTCAAAAAATGACAAATGTCAAGAATGACAAATGTCAAGAATGACAAATGTCAAAAATGACAGATGTCGAAAATGACAGAGGTCAAGAATGACAGCTGGCAAAAAATGACAGATGTCAAGAATGACAGATGTCAAAAAATGACAGATGTCAAGAATGACAGATGTCAAAAAATGACAGATGTCAAAAATGACAAATGTCAAGAATGACAGATGTCAAGAGTGACAAATGTCAAGAATAACAGATGTCAAAAAATGACAAATGTCAAGATTGACAACTGTCAAAAAATGACAGGTGTCAAAAATTACAGCTGTCAAAAAATCATAGATGTCAAGAATGACAGATGTCAAAAAATGACAGTTGTTATATAACTAATTTTATATAAAATGGTATGCTAAATTGACTGATAACCGCGATGTCCTTTTTTTAACCTTTTAGGAGATCGAGTAAAATGGAGAAGAGATATTTGAAAATGTGATATATAAACATTTTATTCGTTTGTTCCTTTATCAACTCTTGAGAGTAGACTTATAGGAGTTATTTTAAGTAAAATGACGTGCTAAATCCACTGGTAAAAACCGCGATGTCCTATCTCTAACCGTTTAGGAGATCGAGTAAAATAGAGAATAATAGATATTTGATAATGTGATATATAAACATATTATTCGTTTGTACCTTTATCAACTCTTAAGAGTAGACTTATAGGACTTATTTTATGTAAAATGAGGTGCTAAATCCACTGGTAAAAACCGCGATGTCCTATCTTTAACCGTTTAGGAGATCGAGTAAAATGGAGAATAATAGATATTTGATAATGTGATATATAAACATATTATTCGTTTGTACCTTTATCAACTCTTGAGAGTAGACTTATAGGACTTATTTTATGTAAAATGAGGTGCTAAATCCACTGGTGAAATCCGCGATGTCTTATCTTTAACCGTTTAGGAGATCAAGTATAATGGAGAATAATAGATATTTGATAGTATGATATATAAATATTTTATTCGTTTGTTCCTTTATCAACTCTTGAGAGTAGACTTATAGGACCTATTTTATGTAAAATGAGGTGCTAAATCCACTGGTGAAAACCTCGATGTCCTATCTTTAACCGTTTAGGAGATCGAGTAAAATGGAGAATAATAGATATTAGAAAATTTGATATATAAACATTTTATTCGTTTGTACCTTTATCAACATTTGAGAGTAGACTTATAGGACCTATTTTATGTAAAATGAGGTGCTACATCCACTGGTGAAAACCGCGATGTCCTATCTTTAACCGTTTAGGAGATCGAGTGAAATGGAGAATTATAGATATTTGAAATTCTGATATATAAACATTTTATTCGTTTTTACATTTATCAACTCTTGAGAGTAGACTTATAGGACTTATTTTATGAAAAATGGGGTGCTTAATCCACTGATGAAAACCGCGATGTCCTATCTTTTACCGTTTAGGAGATCGAGTAAAATGGAGAATAAAGGATATTTGAAAATGTGTTATATAAACATTTTATTCGTTTGTACCTTTATCAACTCTTGAGAGTAGACTTATAGGACTTATTTTATGTAAAATGAGGTGCTAAATCCACTGGTGAAATCCGCGATGTCCTATCTTTAACCGTTTAGGAGATCAAGTATAATGGAGAATAATAGATATTTGATATTATGATATATAAACATTTTATTCGTTTGTTCCTTTATCAACTTTTGGAGTAGACTTATTGGACTTATTTAATGTAAAATGAGGTGCTAAATCCACTGGTGAAAACCGCGATGTCCTATTTTTAACCGTTTAGGAGATGGAGTAAAATGGAGAATAATAGATATTTGAAAATGTGATATATAAACATTTTATTCGTTTGTACCTTTATCAACTCTTGAGAGTAGACTTATAGGACTTATTTTATGTAAAATGAGGTGCTAAATCCACTGGTGAAATCCGCGATGTCCTATCTTTAACCGTTTAGGAGATCAAGTATAATGGAGAATAATAGATATTTGATAGTATGATATATAAATATTTTATTCGTTTGTTCCTTTATCAACTCTTGAGAGTAGACTTATTGGACTTATTTTATGTAAAATGAGGTGCTAAATCCACTGGTGAAAACCGCGATGTCCTATCTTTCACCGTTTAGGAGATCGAGTAAAATGGGGAATAATAGATATTTGAAAATGTGATATAAAACATTTTATTCGTTTGTACCTTTATCAACTCTTGAGAGTAGACTTATAGGACTTATTTTATGTTAAATGAGGTGCTAAATCCACTGGTGAAAACCGCGATGTCCTATCTTGAACCGTTTAGGAGATCGAGTAAAATTGGGAAAAATAGATATTTGAAAATGTGATATATAAACATTTCATTCGTTTTTACCATTATCAACTCTTGAGAGTAGACTTATAGGACCTATTTTATGTAAAATGAGGTGCTAAATCCACTGGTGAAAACCGCGATGTGATATCTTTAACCGTTTAGGAGATCGAGTAAAATGGAGAATAATAGATATTAGAAAATGTGATATATAAACAGTTTATTCGTTTGTACCTTGATCAACTTATGAGGGTAGACTTATTGGACCTATTTTATGTAAAATGAGGTGCTAAATCCACTGGTGAAAACCGCGATGTGATATCTTTAACCGTTTAGGAGATCGAGTAAAATGGAGAATAATAGATATTAGAAAATGTGATATATACAAATTTTATTCGTTTGTACCTTTATCAACTCTTGAGAGTAGACTTATAGGACTTATTTTATGTAAAATGAGGTGCTTAATCCACTGCTGAAATCCGCGATGTCCAATCTTTAACCGTTTAGGAGATCGAGTATAATGGAGGATAATAGATATTTGATAATATGATATATAAACATTTTATTCGTTTGTACCTTTATCAACTCTTGAGAGTAGACTTATAGGACTTATTTTATGTAAAATGAGATGCTAAATCCACTGGTGAAAACCGCGATGTCCTATCTTTAACCGTTTAGGAGATGGAGTAAAATGGAGAATAATAGATGTTTGAAAATGTGATATATAAACATTTGATTCGTTTGTACCTTTATCAACTCTTGAGAGTAGACTTATAGGACTAATTTTATGTAAAATGAGGTGCTAAATCCACGGGTAAAAACCGCGATGTCCTATTTTTAACTGTTTAGGAGATCGAGTAAAATGGAGAATAATAGATATTTGAAAATGTGATATATAAACATTTTATTCAGTTGTCAAAGAATGACGGCTGTCAAAAATGTCAGCTGTCAAAAAATGACAGATGTCAAAAAATGACAAATGTCAAGAATGACAAATGTCAAAAATGACAGATGTCGAAAATGACAGAGGTCAAGAATGACAGCTGGCAAAAAATGACAGATGTCAAGAATGACAGATGTCAAAAAATGACAGATGTCAAAAATGACAAATGTCAAGAATGACAGATGTCAAGAGTGACAGATGTCAAGAATGACAGATGTCAAGAGTGACAGATGTCAAGAATAACAGATGTCAAAAAATGACAAATGTCAAGATTGACAACTGTCAAAAAATGACAGATGTCAAAAATTACAGCAGTCAAAAAATCATAGATGTCAAGAATGACAGATGTCTAAAAATGACAGTTGTTATATAACTAATTTTATATAAAATGGTATGCTAAATTGACTGATAACCGCGATGTCCTTTTTTTAACCTTTTAGGAGATCGAGTAAAATGGAGAAGAGATATTTGAAAATGTGATATATAAACATTTTATTCGTTTGTTCCTTTATCAACTCTTGAGAGTAGACTTATAGGAGTTATTTTAAGTAAAATGACGTGCTAAATCCACTGGTAAAAACCGCGATGTCCTATCTCTAACCGTTTAGGAGATCGAGTAAAATAGAGAATAATAGATATTTGATAATGTGATATATAAACATATTATTCGTTTGTACCTTTATCAACTCTTAAGAGTAGACTTATAGGACTTATTTTATGTAAAATGAGGTGCTAAATCCACTGGTAAAAACCGCGATGTCCTATCTTTAACCGTTTAGGAGATCGAGTAAAATGGAGAATAATAGATATTTGATAATGTGATATATAAACATATTATTCGTTTGTACCTTTATCAACTCTTGAGAGTAGACTTATAGGACTTATTTTATGTAAAATGAGGTGCTAAATCCACTGGTGAAATCCGCGATGTCTTATCTTTAACCGTTTAGGAGATCAAGTATAATGGAGAATAATAGATATTTGATAGTATGATATATAAATATTTTATTCGTTTGTTCCTTTATCAACTCTTGAGAGTAGACTTATAGGACCTATTTTATGTAAAATGAGGTGCTAAATCCACTGGTGAAAACCTCGATGTCCTATTTTTAACCGTTTAGGAGATCGAGTAAAATGGAGAATAATAGATATTAGAAAATTTGATATATAAACATTTTATTCGTTTGTACCTTTATCAACATTTGAGAGTAGACTTATAGGACCTATTTTATGTAAAATGAGGTGCTACATCCACTGGTGAAAACCGCGATGTCCTATCTTTAACCGTTTAGGAGATCGAGTGAAATGGAGAATTATAGATATTTGAAATTCTGATATATAAACATTTTATTCGTTTTTACATTTATCAACTCTTGAGAGTAGACTTATAGGACTTATTTTATGAAAAATGGGGTGCTTAATCCACTGATGAAAACCGCGATGTCCTATCTTTTACCGTTTAGGAGATCGAGTAAAATGGAGAATAAAGGATATTTGAAAATGTGTTATATAAACATTTTATTCGTTTGTACCTTTATCAACTCTTGAGAGTAGACTTATAGGACTTATTTTATGTAAAATGAGGTGCTAAATCCACTGGTGAAAACCGCGATGTGATATCTTTAACCGTTTAGGAGATCGAGTAAAATGGAGAATAATAGATATTAGAAAATGTGATATATAAACATTTTATTCGTTTGTACCTTGATCAACTTATGAGGGTAGACTTATTGGACCTATTTTATGTAAAATGAGGTGCTAAATCCACTGGTGAAAACCGCGATGTGATATCTTTAACCGTTTAGGAGATCGAGTAAAATGGAGAATAATAGATATTAGAAAATGTGATATATACAAATTTTATTCGTTTGTACCTTTATCAACTCTTGAGAGTAGACTTATAGGACTTATTTTATGTAAAATGAGGTGCTTAATCCACTGCTGAAATCCGCGATGTCCAATCTTTAACCGTTTAGGAGATCGAGTATAATGGAGGATAATAGATATTTGATAATATGATATATAAACATTTTATTCGTTTGTACCTTTATCAACTCTTGAGAGTAGACTTATAGGACTTATTTTATGTAAAATGAGATGCTAAATCCACTGGTGAAAACCGCGATGTCCTATCTTTAACCGTTTAGGAGATGGAGTAAAATGGAGAATAATAGATGTTTGAAAATGTGATATATAAACATTTGATTCGTTTGTACCTTTATCAACTCTTGAGAGTAGACTTATAGGACTAATTTTATGTAAAATGAGGTGCTAAATCCACGGGTAAAAACCGCGATGTCCTATTTTTAACTGTTTAGGAGATCGAGTAAAATGGAGAATAATAGATATTTGAAAATGTGATATATAAACATTTTATTCAGTTGTCAAAGAATGACGGCTGTCAAAAATGTCAGCTGTCAAAAAATGACAGATGTCAAAAAATGACAAATGTCAAGAATGACAAATGTCAAAAATGACAGATGTCGAAAATGACAGAGGTCAAGAATGACAGCTGGCAAAAAATGACAGATGTCAAGAATGACAGATGTCAAAAAATGACAGATGTCAAAAATGACAAATGTCAAGAATGACAGATGTCAAGAGTGACAGATGTCAAGAATGACAGATGTCAAGAGTGACAGATGTCAAGAATAACAGATGTCAAAAAATGACAAATGTCAAGATTGACAACTGTCAAAAAATGACAGATGTCAAAAATTACAGCAGTCAAAAAATCATAGATGTCAAGAATGACAGATGTCTAAAAATGACAGTTGTTATATAACTAATTTTATATAAAATGGTATGCTAAATTGACTGATAACCGCGATGTCCTTTTTTTAACCTTTTAGGAGATCGAGTAAAATGGAGAAGAGATATTTGAAAATGTGATATATAAACATTTTATTCGTTTGTTCCTTTATCAACTCTTGAGAGTAGACTTATAGGAGTTATTTTAAGTAAAATGACGTGCTAAATCCACTGGTAAAAACCGCGATGTCCTATCTCTAACCGTTTAGGAGATCGAGTAAAATAGAGAATAATAGATATTTGATAATGTGATATATAAACATATTATTCGTTTGTACCTTTATCAACTCTTGAGAGTAGACTTATAGGACTTATTTTATGTAAAATGAGGTGCTAAATCCACTGGTAAAAACCGCGATGTCCTATCTTTAACCGTTTAGGAGATCGAGTAAAATGGAGAATAATAGATATTTGATAATGTGATATATAAACATTTTATTCGTTTGTACCTTTATCAACTCTTGAGAGTAGACTTATAGGACTTATTTTATGTAAAATGAGGTGCTAAATCCACTGGTGAAATCCGCGATGTCCTATCTTTAACCGTTTAGGAGATCAAGTATAATGGAGAATAATAGATATTTGATATTATGATATATAAACATTTTATTCGTTTGTTCCTTTATCAACTTTTGGAGTAGACTTATTGGACTTATTTAATGTAAAATGAGGTGCTAAATCCACTGGTGAAAACCGCGATGTCCTATTTTTAACCGTTTAGGAGATGGAGTAAAATGGAGAATAATAGATATTTGAAAATGTGATATATAAACATTTTATTCGTTTGTACCTTTATCAACTCTTGAGAGTAGACTTATAGGACTTATTTTATGTAAAATGAGGTGCTAAATCCACTGGTGAAATCCGCGATGTCCTATCTTTAACCGTTTAGGAGATCAAGTATAATGGAGAATAATAGATATTTGATAGTATGATATATAAATATTTTATTCGTTTGTTCCTTTATCAACTCTTGAGAGTAGACTTATTGGACTTATTTTATGTAAAATGAGGTGCTAAATCCACTGGTGAAAACCGCGATGTCCTATCTTTCACCGTTTAGGAGATCGAGTAAAATGGAGAATAATAGATATTTGAAAATGTGATATAAAACATTTTATTCGTTTGTACCTTTATCAACTCTTGAGAGTAGACTTATAGGACTTATTTTATGTTAAATGAGGTGCTAAATCCACTGGTGAAAACCGCGATGTCCTATCTTGAACCGTTTAGGAGATCGAGTAAAATTGGGAAAAATAGATATTTGAAAATGTGATATATAAACATTTCATTCGTTTTTACCATTATCAACTCTTGAGAGTAGACTTATAGGACCTATTTTATGTAAAATGAGGTGCTAAATTTACTGGTGAAAACCTCGATGTCCTATCTTTAACCGTTTAGGAGATCGAGTAAAATGGAGAATAATAGATATTAGAAAATGTGATATATAAACATTTTATTCGTTTGTACCTTTATCAACATTTGAGAGTAGACTTATAGGACCTATTTTAAGTAAAATGAGGTGCTACATCCACTGGTGAAAACCGCGATGTCCTATCTTTAACCGTTTAGGAGATCGAGTGAAATGGAGAATAATAGATATTTGAAATTCTGATATATAAACATTTTATTCGTTTTTACATTTATCAACTCTTGAGAGTAGACTTATAGGACTTATTTTATGTAAAATGGGGTGCTTAATCCACTGATGAAAACCGCGATGTCCTATCTTTTACCGTTTAGGAGATCGAGTAAAATGGAGAATAATAGATATTTGAAAATGTGATATATTAACATTTTATTCGTTTGTACCTTGATCAACTCATGAGGGTAGACTTATAGGACCTATTTTATGTAAAATGAGGTGCTAAATATACTGGTGAAAACCGCGATGTGATATCTTTAACCGTTTAGGAGATCGAGTAAAATGGAGAATAATAGATATTAGAAAATGTGATATATAAACATTTTAATCGTTTTTACCTTTATCAACTCTTGAGAGTAGACTTGTAGGACCTATTTTATGTAAAATGAGGTTCTAAATCCACTGGTGAAAACCGCGATGTCCTATCTTGAACCGTTTAGGAGAACAAGTAAAATGGAGAATAATAGATATTTGAAAATGTGATATAAAACATTTTATTCGTTTGTGCCTTTATCAACTCTTGAGAGTAGACTTATAGGACTTATTTTATGTTAAATGAGGTGCTAAATCCACTGGTGAAAACCGCGATGTCCTATCTTTAACCGTTTAGGAGATCGAGTAAAATGGAGAATAATAGATATTTGAAAATGTGATATATAAACATTTTATTCGTTTGTTCCTTTATCAACTCTTGAGAGTAGACTTATAGGACCTATTTTATGTAAAATGAGGTGCTTAATCCACTGGTGAAAACCGCGATGTCCTATCTTAAACCGTTTAGGAGATCGAGTAAAATGGAGAAAAATAGATATTTGAAAATGTGGTATATAAACATTTTATTCGTTTGTACCTTTATCAACTCTTGAGAGTAGACTTATAGGACTTATTTTATGTAAAATGGGGTGCTTAATCCACTGATGAAAACCGCGATGTCCTATCTTTTACCGTTTAGGAGATCGAGTAAAATGGAGAATAATAGATATTTCAAAATGTGATATATTAACATTTTATTCGTTTGTACCTTGATCAAAACCGCGATGTGATATCTTTAACTGTTTAGGAGATCGAGTAAAATGGAGAATAATAGATATTAGAAAATGTGATATATTAACATTTTATTCGTTTGTACCTTGATCAACTCATGAAGGTAGACTTATAAGACCTATTTTATGTAAAATGAGGTGCTAAATATACTGGTGAAAACCGCGATGTGATATCTTTAACTGTTTAGGAGATCGAGTAAAATGGAGAATAATAGATATTAGAAAATGTGATATATAAACATTTTATTCGTTTGTACCTTTATCAACTCTTGAGAGTAGACTTATAAGACCTATTTTATGTAAAATGAGGTTCTAAATCCACTGGTGAAAACCGCGATGTCTTATCTTTAACCGTTTAGGAGATCGAGTAAAATGGAGAATAATAGATATTTGAAAATGTGATATATTAACATTTTATTCGTTTGTACCTTGATCAACTCATGAAGGTAGACTTATAGGACCTATTTTATGTAAAATGAGGTGCTAAATATACTGGTGAAAAATGCGATGTGATATCTTTAACTGTTTAGGAGATCGAGTAAAATGGAGAATAATAGATATTAGAAAATGTGATATATAAACATTTTATTCGTTTTTACCTTTATCAACTCTTAAGAGTAGACTTATAGGTCTTATTTTATGTAAAATGAGGTGCTAAATCCACTGGTGAAATCCGCGATGTTCTATCTTTAACCGTTTAGGAGATCGAGTAAAATGGAGAATAATAGATATTTGAAAATGTGATATATAAACATTTTATTCGTTTGTACCTTTATCAACTCTTGAGAGTAGACTTATAGGACTTATTTTATGTAAAATGAGGTGCTAAATCCACTGGTGAAAACCGCGATGTCCTATCTTTAACCGTTTAGGAGATCGAGTAAAATGGAGAATAATAGATACTTGACAATGTGATATATAAACATTTTATTCGTTTGTACCTTTATCAACATTTGAGAGTAGACTTATAGGACCTATTTAATGTAAAATGAGGTGCTAAATCCACTAGTGAAAACCGCGATGTCCTATCTTTAACCGTTTTGGAGATCGAGTAAAATGGAGAATAATAGATACTTGACAATGTGATATATAAACATTTTATTCGTTTGTACCTTGATCAACTCTTGAGGGTAGACTTATAGGACTTATTTTATGTAAAATGAGGTGCTAAATATACTGGTGAAAACCGCGATGTGATATCTTTAACCGTTTAGGAGATCGAGTAAAATGGAGAATAATTGATATTTGAAAATGTGATATATAAACATTTTATTCGTTTGTACCTTTATCAACTCTTGAGAGTAGACTTATAGGACCTATTTTATGTAAAATGAGGTTCTAAATCCACTGGTGAAAACCGCGATGTCCTATCATTAACCGTTTAGGAGATCGAGTAAAATGGAGAATAATAGATACTTGACAATGTGATATATAAACATTTTATTCGTTTGTACCTTGATCAACTCTTGAGGGTAGACTTATAGGACTTATTTTATGTAAATTAAGGAGCTAAATCCACTGATAAAAACCGCGATGTCCTATCTTTAACCGTTTAGGAGATCGAGTAAAATGGAGAATAATAGATATTTCATAATGTGATATATAAACATTTTATTTGTTTGTACCTTTATCAACTCTTGATAGTAGACTTATAAGACTTATTTTACGTAAAATGAGGTGCTAAATCCACTGGTGAAAACCGCTATGTCCTATCTTTAACCGTTTATGAGATCGAGTAAATTGGAAAATAATATATATTTGAAAATGTGATATATAAACATTTTATTCGTTTGTACCTTTATCAACATTTGAGAGTAGACTTATAGGACCTATTTTATGTAAAATGAGGTGCTAAATCCACTGGTGAAAACCGCGATGTCCTATCTTTAACCGTTTTGAAGATCGAGTAAAATGGAGAATAATAGAAATTTGAAAATGTGATATATAAACATTTTATTCGTTTTTACCTTTACCAACTCTTGAGAGTAGACTTATAGGACCTATTTTATGTAAAATGAGGTTCTAAATCCACTGGTGAAAACCGCGATGTCCTATCTTTAACCGTTTTAGAGATCGAGTAAAATGGAGAATAATAGATATTTGAAAATGTGATATATAAACATTTTATTCGTTTGTACCTTTATCAACTCTTGAGAGTAGAAATATAGGACCTATTTTATGTAAAATGAGGTTCTAAATCCACTGGCGAAAACCGCGATGTCCTATCATTAACCGTTTAGGAGATCGAGTAAAATGGAGAATAATAGATATTTGAAAATGTGATATATAAACATTTTATTCGTTTGTACCTTTATCAACATTTGAGAGTAGACTTATAGGACCTATTTTATGTAAAATGAGGTGCTAAATATACTGGTGAAAACCGCGATGTGATATCTTTAACCGTTTAGGAGATCGAGTAAAATGGAGAATAATAGATATTTGAAAATGTGATATATAAACATTTTATTCGTTTGTACCTTTATCAACTCTTGAGAGTAGACTTATAGGACCTATTTTATGTAAAATGAGGTTCTAATTCCACTGGTGAAAACCGCGATGTCCTATCATTAACCGTTTAGGAGATCGAGTAAAATGGAGAATAATAGATATTTGAAAATGTGATATATAAACATTTTATTCGTTTGTACCTTTATCAACTCTTGAGAAAAGATTTATAGGACATATTTTATGTAAAATGAGGTGCTAAATCCTCTGGTGAAAACCGCGATGTCCTATTTTAAACCGTTTAGGAGATCGAGTAAAATGGAGAATAATAGATATTTGAAAATGTGATATATAACCATTTTATTCGTTTTTACTTTTATCAACTCTTGAGAGTAAACTTATAGGACTTGTTTAATGTAAAATGGGGTGCTAAATCCACTGATGAAAACCGCGATGTCCTATCTTTAACCGTTTAGGAGATCGAGTAAAATGGAGAATAATAGATATTTGAAAATGAGATATATAAACATTTTATACGTTTGTACCTTTATCAACTCTTGAGAAAAGATTTATAGGACATATTTTATGTAAAATGAGGTGCTAAATCCTCTGGTGAAAACCGCGATGTCCTACTTTAAACCGTTTAGGAGATCGAGTAAAATGGAGAATAATAGATATTTGAAAATGTGATATATAACCATTTTATTCGTTTTTACTTTTATCAACTCTTGAGAGTAAACTTATAGGACTTGTTTTATGTAAAATGGGGTGCTAAATCCACTGATGAAAACCGCGATGTCCTATCTTTAACCGTTTAAGAGATCGAGTAAAATGGAGAATAATAGATATTTGAAAATGTGATATATAAACATTTTGTTCGTTTGTACCTTTATCAACTCTTGAGAGTAGACTTATAGAACTTATTTTATGTAAAATGAGGTGCGAAATCAACTGGTAAAAACCGCGATGTCTTATCTTGAACCGTTTAGGAGAAAGAGTAAAATGGAGAAAAATAGATATTTGAAAATGTGATATATAAACATTTTGTTCGTTTGTACCTTTATCAACTCTTGTGAGTAGACTTATAGGACATATTTTATGTAAAATGAGGTGTTAAATCCACTGGTGAAAACCGCGATGTCCTATCTTGAACCGTTTAGGAGATCGAGTAAAATGGAAAATAATAGATATTTTAAAATGTGATATATAAACATTTTATTCTTTTGTTCCTTTATCAACTCTTAAGAGTAGACTTACAGGACTTAATTTATGTAAAATGAGGTGCTTAATCCACTGGTGAAAACCGCGATGTCCTATCTTTAATCGTTTAGGAGATCGAGTTATATGGAGAATAATGAATATTTGAGAATGTGATATATAAAAATGTTATTCGTTTGTACCTTTATCAACTCTTGAGAGTAGACTTATAGGACTTGTTTTATGTAAAATGAGGTGCTAAATCCACTGGTGAAAACCGCGATGTCCTATCTTTAACCGTTTAGGAGATCGAGTAAAATGGAGAATAATAGATATTTGAAAATGTGATATATAAACATTTTGTTCGTTTGTACCTTTATCAACTCTTGTGAGTAGACTTATAGGACATATTTTATGTAAAATGGGGTGCTAAATCCACTGATGAAAACCGCGATGTCCTATCTTTAACCGTTTAAGAGATCGAGTAAAATGGGGAATAATAGATATTTGATAATGTGATATATAAATATTTTATTCGTTTGTACCTTTATCAACTCTTGAGAGTAGACTTATAGGACTTATTTTATGTAAAATGAGGTGCTAAATCCACTGGTGAAAACCGCGATGTCCTATCTTTAATCGTTTAGGAGATCGAGTTATATGGAGAATAATGAATATTTGAGAATGTGATATATAAACATTTTATTCGTTTGTACCTTTATCAACCCTTGAGAGTAGACTTATAGGACATATTTTATGTAAAATGAGGTGCTAAATCCACTGGTGAAAACCGCGATGTCCTATCTTTAACCGTTTAGGAGATCGAGTAAAATGGAGAATAATAGATATTTGATAATGTGATATATAAAAATGTTATTCGTTTGTACCTTTATCAACTCTTGAGAGTAGACTTATAGGACTTGTTTTATGTAAAATGAGGTGCTAAATCCACTGGTGAAAACCGCGATGTCCTATCTTTAACCGTTTAGGAGATCGAGTAAAATGGAGAATAATAGATATTTGATAATGTGATATATAAATATTTTATTCGTTTGTACCTTTATCAACTCTTGAGAGTAGACTTATAGGACTTATTTTATGTAAAATGAGGTGCTAAATCCTCTGGCGAAAACCGCGATGTCCTATCTTGAACCGTTTAGGAGATCGAGTAAAATTAATAAAAACAGATATTTGAAAATGTGATATATAAACATTTTATTCGTTTGTACCTTGATCAACACTTGAGGGTTGACCTATAGGACTTATTTTATGTAAAATGAGGTGCTAAATCCACTGGTGAAAACCGCGATGTCCTATCTTGAACCGTTTGGGAGATCGAGTAAAATGGAGAATAATAGATATTTGATAATGTGATATAAAAATATTTTATTCGTTTGTACCTTTATCAACTCTTGAGAGTAGACTTATAGGACTTATTTTATGTAAAAGGAGGTGCTAAATCCACTGGTGAAAACCGCGATGTCCTATCTTTAACCGTTTAAGAGATCGAGTAAAATTGATAATAATAGATATTTGAAAATGAGATATATAAACATTTTATACGTTTGTACCTTTATCAACTCTTGAGAAAAGATTTATAGGACATATTTTATGTAAAATGAGGTGCTAAATCCTCTGGTGAAAACCGCGATGTCCTACTTTAAACCGTTTAGGAGATCGAGTAAAATGGAGAATAATAGATATTTGAAAATGTGATATATAACCATTTTATTCGTTTTTACTTTTATCAACTCTTGAGAGTAAACTTATAGGACTTGTTTTATGTAAAATGGGGTGCTAAATCCACTGATGAAAACCGCGATGTCCTATCTTTAACCGTTTAGGAGATCGAGTAAAATGGAGAATAATAGATATTTGAAAATGTGATATATAAACATTTTGTTCGTTTGTACCTTTATCAACTCTTGAGAGTAGACTTATAGAACTTATTTTATGTAAAATGAGGTGCGAAATCAACTGGTAAAAACCGCGATGTCTTATCTTGAACCGTTTAGGAGAAAGAGTAAAATGGAGAAAAATAGATATTTGAAAATGTGATATATAAACATTTTGTTCGTTTGTACCTTTATCAACTCTTGTGAGTAGACTTATAAAACATATTTTATGTAAAATGAGGTGTTAAATCCACTGGTGAAAACCGCGATGTCCTATCTTGAACCGTTTAGGAGATCGAGTAAAATGGAAAATAATAGATATTTTAAAATGTGATATATAAACATTTTATTCTTTTGTTCCTTTATCAACTCTTAAGAGTAGACTTATAGGACTTAATTTATGTAAAATGAGGTGCTTAATCCACTGGTGAAAACCGCGATGTCCTATTTTTAACCGTTTAGGAGATCGAGTAAAATGGAGAATAATAGATATTTGAAAATGTGATATATAAACATTTTATTCGTTTGTACCTTGATCAACACTTGAGGGTAGACCTATAGGACTTATTTTATGTAAAATAAGGTGCTAAATCCACTGGTGAAAACCGCGATGTCCTATCTTGAACCGTTTGGGAGATCGAGTAAAATGGGGAATAATAGATATTTGATAATGTGATATATAAATATTTTATTCGTTTGTACCTTTATCAACTCTTGAGAGTAGACTTATAGGACTTATTTTATGTAAAATGAGGTGCTAAATCCACTGGTGAAAACCGCGATGTCCTATCTTTAATCGTTTAGGAGATCGAGTTATATGGAGAATAATGAATATTTGAGAATGTGATATATAAACATTTTATTCGTTTGTACCTTTATCAACCCTTGAGAGTAGACTTATAGGACATATTTTATGTAAAATGAGGTGCTAAATCCACTGGTGAAAACCGCGATGTCCTATCTTTAACCGTTTAGGAGATCGAGTAAAATGGAGAATAATAGATATTTGATAATGTGATATATAAAAATGTTATTCGTTTGTACCTTTATCAACTCTTGAGAGTAGACTTATAGGACTTGTTTTATGTAAAATGAGGTGCTAAATCCACTGGTGAAAACCGCGATGTCCTATCTTTAACCGTTTAGGAGATCGAGTAAAATGGAGAATAATAGATATTTGATAATGTGATATATAAATATTTTATTCGTTTGTACCTTTATCAACTCTTGAGAGTAGACTTATAGGACTTATTTTATGTAAAATGAGGTGCTAAATCCTCTGGCGAAAACCGCGATGTCCTATCTTGAACCGTTTAGGAGATCGAGTAAAATTAATAAAAACAGATATTTGAAAATGTGATATATAAACATTTTATTCGTTTGTACCTTGATCAACACTTGAGGGTTGACCTATAGAACTTATTTTATGTAAAATGAGGTGCTAAATCCACTGGTGAAAACCGCGATGTCCTATCTTGAACCGTTTGGGAGATCGAGTAAAATGGAGAATAATAGATATTTGATAATGTGATATAAAAATTATTTATTCGTTTGTACCTTTATCAACTCTTGAGAGTAGACTTATAGGACTTATTTTATGTAAAAGGAGGTGCTAAATCCACTGGTGAAAACCGCGATGTCCTATCTTTAACCGTTTAAGAGATCGAGTAAAATTGATAATAATAGATATTTGAAAATGAGATATATAAACATTTTATACGTTTGTACCTTTATCAACTCTTGAGAAAAGATTTATAGGACATATATTATGTAAAAAGAGGTGCTAAATCCACTGGTGAGAACCGCGATGTCCTATCTATAACCGTTTAGGAGATCGAGTAAAATAAAAAATAATAGATATTTGAAAATGTGATATATAAACATTTTGTTCGTTTGTACCTTTATCAACTCTTGAGAGTAGACTTATAGAACTTATTTTATGTAAAATGAGGTGCTAAATCCACTGGTAAAAACCGCGATGTCCTATCTTGAACCGTTTAGGAGATCGAGTAAAATGGAGAAAAATAGATATTTGAAAATGTGATATATAAACATTTTGTTCCTTTGTACCTTTATCAACTCTTGTGAGTAGACTTATAGGACATATTTTATGTAAAATGAGGTGCTAAATCCACTGGTGAAAACCGCGATGTCCTATCTTTAACCGTTTAGGAGATCGAGTAAAATGGAGAATAATAGATATTTGATAATGTGATATATAAAAATGTTATTCGTTTGTACCTTTATCAACTCTTGAGAATAGACTTATAGGACTTGTTTTATGTAAAATGAGGTGCTAAATCCACTGGTAAAAACCGCGATGTCCTATCTTGAACCGTTTAGGAGATCGAGTAAAATTAATAAAAACAGATATTTGAAAAGGTGATATATAAACATTTTATTCGTTTGTACCTTGATCAACACTTGAGGGTTGACCTATAGGACTTATTTTATGTAAAATGAGGTGCTAAATCCACTGGTGAAAACCGCGATGTCCTATCTTGAACCGTTTGGGAGATCGAGTAAAATGGAGAATAATAGATATTTGATAATGTGATATAAAAATATTTTATTCGTTTGTACCTTTATCAACTCTTGAGAGTAGACTTATAGGACTTATTTTATGTAAAAGGAGGTGCTAAATCCACTGGTGAAAACCGCGATGTCCTATCTTTAACCGTTTAAGAGATCGAGTAAAATTGATAATAATAGATATTTGAAAATGAGATATATAAACATTTTATACGTTTGTACCTTTATCAACTCTTGAGAAAAGATTTATAGGACATATATTACGTAAAATGAGGTGCTAAATCCACTGGTGAGAACCGCGATGTCCTATCTATAACCGTTTAGGAGATCGAGTAAAATGGAAAATAATAGATATTTGAAAATGTGATATATAAACATTTTGTTCGTTTGTACCTTTATCAACTCTTGAGAGTAGACTTATAGAACTTATTTTATGTAAAATGAGGTGCTAAATCCACTGGTAAAAACCGCGATGTCCTATCTTGAACCGTTTAGGAGATCGAGTAAAATGGAGAAAAATAGATATTTGAAAATGTGATATATAAACATTTTGTTCCTTTGTACCTTTATCAACTCTTGTGAGTAGACTTATAGGACATATTTTATGTAAAATGAGGTGCTAAATCCACTGGTGAAAACCGCGATGTCCTATCTTGAACCGTTTAGGAGGTCGAGTAAAATGGAGAAAAATAGATATTTGAAAATGAGATATATAACCATTTTATTCGTTTGAACCTTGATCAACTCTTGAGGGTAGACTTATAGGACTTATTTTATGTAAAATGAGGTGCTAAATCCACTGGTGAAAACCACGATGTCCTATCTTTAACCGTTTAGGAGATCGAGTAAAATAGAGAATAATAGATATTTGAAAATGTGATATATAACCATTTTATTCGTTTGTACCTTGATCAACTCTTAAGGGTAGACTTATAGGACTTAATTTATGTAAAATGAGGTGCTAAATCCTCTGGTGGAAACTGCGATGTCCTATCTTTAACCATTTAGGAGATCGAGTAAAATTTAGAATAATAGATATTTGAAAATGTGATATATAAATATTTTATTCGTTTGTACCTTTATCAACTCTTGAGTGTAGACCTATAGGACTTATTTTATGTAAAATGAGGTGCTAAATCCACTGGTGAAAATTGCGATGTCCTATCTTTAACCGTTTAAGAGATCGAGTAAAATTGATAATAATAGATATTTGAAAATGAGATATATAAACATTTTATACTTTGTACCTTTATCAACTCTTGAGAAAAGATTTATAGGACATATATTATGTAAAATGAGGTGCTAAATCCACTGGTGAAAACCGCGATGTCCTATCTTTAACCGTTTAAGAGATCGAGTAAAATTGATAATAATAGATATTTGAAAATGAGATATATAAACATTTTATACTTTGTACCTTTATCAACTCTTGAGAAAAGATTTATAGGACATATATTATGTAAAATGAGGTGCTAAATCCACTGGTGAAAACCGCGATGTCCTATCTTTAACCGTTTAAGAGATCGAGTAAAATGGAGAATAATAGATATTTGATAATGTGATATATAAACATTTTATACTTTGTACCTTTATCAACTCTTGAGAAAAGATTTATAGGACATATATTATGTAAAATGAGGTGCTAAATCCACTGATGAAAACCGCGATGTCCTATCTTTAACCGTTTAAGAGATCGAGTAAAATTGATAATAATAGATATTTGAAAATGAGATATATAAACATTTTATACTTTGTACCTTTATCAACTCTTGAGAAAAGATTTATAGGACATATATTATGTTAAATGAGGTGCTAAATCCACTGGTGAAAACCGCGATGTCCTATCTTTAACCGTTTAAGAGATCGAGTAAAATAGAGAATAATAGATATTTGATAATGTGATATATAAACATTTTATTCGTTTGTACCTTTATCATCTCTTGAGAGTAGACTTATAAGTCTTATTTTATGTAAAATGAGCTGCTAAATCCACTGGTGAAAACCGCGATGTCCTATCTATAACCGTTTAGGAGATCGAGTAAAATGGATATTAATAGATATTTGAAAATGTGATATATAAACATTTTATTCGTTTGTACCTTTATCAACTCTTGAGAGTAGACTTATAGGACTTGTTTTATGAAAAATGAGGAGCTAAATCCACTGATGAAAACCGCGATGTCCTATCTTTAACCGTTTAGGAGATCAAGTAAAATTTAGAATAATAGATATTTGAAAATGTGATATATAAACATTTTATTCGTTTTTACCTTTATCTACTCTTGAGAGTAGACTTATAGGACTTGTTTTATGAAAAATGGGGTGCTAAATCCACTGATGAAATCCGCGATGTCCTATCTTTAACCGTTTAAGAGATCGAGTAAAATTGATAATAATAGATATTTGAAAATGAGATATATAAACATTTTATACGTTTGTACCTTTATCAACTCTTGAGAAAAGATTTATAGGACATATATTATGTAAAATGAGGTGCTAAATCCACTGGTGAGAACCGCGATGTCCTATCTATAACCGTTTAGGAGATCGAGTAAAATGAAAAATAATAGATATTTGAAAATGTGATATATAAACATTTTGTTCGTTTGTACCTTTATCAACTCTTGAGAGTAGACTTATAGAACTTATTTTATGTAAAATGAGGTGCTAAATCCACTGGTAAAAACCGCGATGTCCTATCTTGAACCGTTTAGGAGATCGAGTAAAATGGAGAAAAATAGATATTTGAAAATGTGATATATAAACATTTTGTTCCTTTGTACCTTTATCAACTCTTGTGAGTAGACTTATAGGACATATTTTATGTAAAATGAGGTGCTAAATCCACTGGTGAAAACCGCGATGTCCTATCTTGAACCGTTTAGGAGGTCGAGTAAAATGGAGAAAAATAGATATTTGAAAATGTGATATATAAACATTTTATTCGTTTTTTCCTTTATCAACTCTTGATAAAAGATTTATAGGACTTATTTTATGTAAAATGAGGTGCTAAATCCATTGGTGAAAACCGCGATGTCCTATCTTTAACCGTTTAGGAGATCGAGTAAAATAGAGAATAATAGATATTTGAAAATGTGATATATAACCATTTTATTCGTTTGTACCTTGATCAACTCTTGAGGGTAGACTTATAGGACTTATTTTATGTAAAATGAGGTGCTAAATCCTCTGGTGGAAACTGCGATTCCTATCTTTAACCATTTAGGAGATCGAGTAAAATTTAGAATAATAGATATTTGAAAATGTGATATATAAACATTTTATTCGTTTGTACCTTTATCATCTTTTGAAAGTAGACTTATAGGACATATTTTATTTAAAATGAGGTGCTAAATCTACTGGTGAAAACCGCGATGTCCTATCTTTAACCGTTTAGGAGATCGAGTGAAATGGAAAATAATAGATATTTTAAAATGTGATATATAAACATTTTATTCTTTTGTTCCTTTATCAACTCTTAAGAGTAGACTTATAGGACTTAATTTATGTAAAATGAGGTGCTTAATCCACTGGTGAAAACCGCGATGTCCTATTTTTAACCGTTTAGGAGATCGAGTAAAATGGAGAATAATAGATATTTGAAAATGTGATATATAAACATTTTATTCGTTTGTACCTTGATCAACATTTAAGGATAGACCTATAGGACTTATTTTATGTAAAATGAGGTGCTAAATCCACTGGTGAAAACCGCGATGTCCTATCTGGAACCGTTTGGGAGATCGAGTAAAATGGGGAATAATAGATATTTGATAATGTGATATATAAATATTTTATTCGTTTGTACCTTTATCAACTCTTGAGAGTAGACTTATAGGACTTATTTTATATAAAATGAGGTGCTAAATCCACTGGTGAAAACCGCGATGTCCTATCTTTAACCGTTTAGGAGATCGAGTAAAGTGGAGAATAATGAATATTTGAGAATGTGATATATAAACATTTTATTCGTTTGTACCTTTATCAACCCTTGAGAGTAGACTTATAGGACATATTTTATGTAAAATGAGGTGCTAAATCCACTGGTGAAAACCGCGATGTCCTATCTTTAACCGTTTAGGAGATCGAGTAAAATGGAGAATAATAGATATTTGATAATGTGATATATAAAAATGTTATTCGTTTGTACCTTTATCAACTCTTGAGAGTAGACTTATAGGACTTGTTTTATGTAAAATGAGGTGCTAAATCCACTGGTGAAAACCGCGATGTCCTATCTTTAACCGTTTAGTTGATCGAGTAAAATGGAGAATAATAGATATTTGATAATGTGATATATAAACATTTTATTTGTTTGTACCTTTATCAACTCTTGAGAGTAGACTTATAAGACTTATTTTATGTAAAATGAGGTGCTAAATCCACTGGTGAAAACCGCGATGTCCTATCTTTAACCGTTTAGGAGATCGAGTGAAATGGAAAATAATAGATATTTTAAAATGTGATATATAAACATTTTATTCTTTTGTTCCTTTATCAACTCTTAAGAGTAGACTTATAGGACTTAATTTATGTAAAATGAGGTGCTAAATCCACTGGTGAAAACCGCGATGTCCTATTTTTAACCGTTTAGGAGATCGAGTAAAATGGAGAATAATAGATATTTGAAAATGTGATATATAAACATTTTATTCGTTTGTACCTTGATCAACACTTGAGGGTAGACCTATAGAACTTATTTTATGTAAAATGAGGTGCTAAATCCACTGGTGAAAACCGCGATGTCCTATCTTGAACCGTTTGGGAGATCGAGTAAAATGGGGAATAATAGATATTTGATAATGTGATATATAAATATTTTATTCGTTTGTACCTTTATCAACTCTTGAGAGTAGACTTATAGGACTTATTTTATGTAAAATGAGGTGCTAAATCCACTGGTGAAAACCGCGATGTCCTATCTTTAACCGTTTAGGAGATCGAGTAAAATGGAGAATAATGAATATTTGAGAATGTGATATATAAACATTTTATTCGTTTGTACCTTTATCAACCCTTGAGAGTAGACTTATAGGACATATTTTATGTAAAATGAGGTGCTTAATCCACTGGTGAAAACCGCGATGTCCTATCTTTAACCGTTTCGGAGATCGAGTAAAATGGAGAATAATAGATATTTGATAATGTGATATATAAAAATGTTATTCGTTTGTACCTTTATCAACTCTTGAGAGTAGACTTATAGGACTTGTTTTATGTAAAATGAGGTGCTAAATCCACTGGTGAAAACCGCGATGTCCTATCTTTAACCGTTTAGGAGATCGGGTAAAATGGAGAATAATAGATATTTGATAATGTGATATATAAACATTTTATTCGTTTGTATATTTATCAACTCTTGAGAGTAGACTTATAGGAGTTATCTTGTGTAAAATGAGGTGCTAAATCCTCTGGTGAAAACCGCGATGTCCTATCTATAACCGTTTAGGAGATCGAGTAAAATGGATATTAATAGATATTTGAAAATGTGATATATAAAAATGTTATTCGTTTGTACCTTTATCAACTCTTGAGAGTAGACTTATAGGACTTGTTTTATGTAAAATGAGGTGCTAAATCCTCTGGTGCAAACCGCGATGTCCTATCTATAACCGTTTAGGAGATCGAGTAAAATGGATATTAATAGATATTTGAAAATGTGATATATAAACATTTTATTCGTTTGTACCTTTATCAACTCTTGAGAGTAGACTTATAAGACTTATTTTATGTAAAATGAGGTGCTAAATCCACTGGTGAAAACCGCGATGTCCTATCTTTAACCGTTTAGGAGATCGAGTGAAATGGAAAATAATAGATATTTTAAAATGTGATATATAAACATTTTATTCTTTTGATCCTTTATCAACTCTTAAGAGTAGACTTATAGGACTTAATTTATGTAAAATGAGGTGCTAAATCCTCTGGTGCAAACCGCGATGTCCTATCTTTAACCGTTTAGGAGATCGAGTAAAATGGAGAATAATAGATATTTGAAAATGTGATATATAAACATTTTATTCGTTTGTACCTTTATCAACTCTCGAGAGTAGACTTATAGAACTTATTTTATGTAAAATGAGGTGATAAATCCACTGGTGAAAACCGCGATGTCCAATCTTTAACCGTTTAGGAGATCGAGTAAAATGGAGAATAATAGATATTTGAAAATGTGATATATAAACAGTTTATTCGTTTGTACCTTTATCAGCTCTTGAGAGTAGACTTATAGAACTTATTTTATGTAAAATGAGGTGATAAATCCACTGGTGAAAACCGCGATGTCCAATCTTTAACCGTTTAGGAGATCGAGTAAAATGGAGAATAATAGATATTTGAAAATGAGATATATAAACATTTTATACGTTTGTACCTTTATCAACTCTTGAGAAATGACTTATAGGACTTATTTTATGTAAAATGATGTGCTAAATCTACGGGTGAAAACCGCGATGTCCTATCTTTAACCGTTTAGGAGATCGAGTAAAATGGAGTATAATAAATATTTGAAAATGTGATATATAAACATTTTATTCGTTTGTACCTTTATCAGCTCTTGAGAGTAGACTTATAGAACTTATTTTATATAAAATATAGTGCTTAATCCACTGGTGAAAACCGCGATGTCCTATCTTTAACCGTTTAGGAGATCGAGTAAAATGGAGAATAATAGATATTTGAAAATGAGATATATAAACATTTTATACGTTTGTACTTTTATTAACTCATGAGAGTAGACTTATAGGAGTTATCTTATGTAAAATGAGGTGCTAAATCCTCTGGTGAAAACCGCGATATCCTATCTATAACCGTTTAGGAGATCGAGTAAAATGGATATTAATAGATATTTGAAAATGTGATATATAAACATTTTATTCGTTTGTACCTTTATCAACTCATGAGAGTAGACTTATAGGACATATTTAATGTAAAATGAGGTGCTAAATCCACTGGTGAAAACCGCGATGTCCTTTCTTTAACCGTTTAGGAGATCGAGTAAAATGGAGAATAATAGATATTTGATAATGTGATATATAAACATTTTATTCGTTTGTACCTTCATCAACTCTTGAGAGTAGACTTATAAGAATTATTTTATGTAAAATGAGGTGCTAAATCCACTGGTGAAAACCGCGATGTCCTATCTTTAACCGTTTAGGAGATCGAGTAAAATGGAGAATAATAGATATTTGAAAATGAGATATATAAACATTTTATACGTTTGTACCTTTATCAACTCTTGAGAAATGACTTATAGGACTTATTTTATGTAAAATGATGTGCTAAATCTACGGGTGAAAACCGCGATGTCCTATCTTTAACCGTTTAGGAGATCGAGTAAAGTTGATAATAATAGATATTTGAATATGTGATATATATACATTTTATTCGTTTGTACCTTTATCAGCTCTTGAGAGTAGACTTATAGGACTTATTTTATGTAAAATATAGTGCTTAATCCACTGGAGAAAACCGCGATGTCCTATCTTTAACCGTTTAGGAGATCGAGTAAAATGGAGAATAATAGATATTTGAAAATGAGATATATAAACATTTTATACGTTTGTACCTTTATCAACTCATGAGAGTAGACTTATAGGACATATTTTATGTAAAATGAAGTGCTAAATCCAGTGGTGAAAACCGGGATGTCCTATCTTTAACCGTTTAGGAGATCGAGTAAAATGGAGAATAATAGATACTTGACAATGTGATATTTAAAGATTTTATTCGTTTGTACCTTGATCAACTCTTGAGGGTAACCTTATAGGACTTATGTTATGTAAAATAAGGTGCTAAATTTACTGATAAAAACCACGATGTCCTATCTTTAACCGTTTAGGAGATCGAGTAAAATGGAGAATAATAGATATTTGAAAATGTGATATATAAACATTTTATTCGTTTGTACCTTGATCAACTCTTGAGGGTAGACTAATAGGACTTATTTTATGTAAAATAAGGTGCTATATCCACTGGTAAAAACCGCGATGTCCTATCTTTAACCGTTTAAGAGATCGAGTAAAATTGATAAAAACAGATATTTGAAAATGTGATATATAAACATTTTATTCGTTTGTACCTTTATCAACTCTTGAGGGTAGACTTATAGGAGTTATCTTATGTAAAATGAGGTGCTAAATACTCTGGTAAAAACCGCGATGTCCTATCTTGAACCGTTTAGGAGATTGAGTAAAATTGATAAAAACAGATATTTGAAAATGTGGTATATAAACATTTTATTCGTTTGTACCTTTATCAACTCTTGAGAGTAGATTTATAGAACTTATTTTATGTAAAATGAGGTGCTAAATCCACTGGTAAAACCGCGATGTCCTATCTTGAACCGTTTAGGAGATCGAGTAAAATGGAGAAAAATAGATATTTGAAAATGTGATATATAAACATATTGGTCTTTTGTAAATTTATCAACTCTTGAGAGTAGACTTATAGGACATATTTTATGTAAAATGAGGTGCTAAATCCACTGGTGAAAACCGCGATGTCCTATCTTTAACCGTTTAAGAGATCGAGTAAAATGGAGAATAATAGATACTTGACAATGTGATATATAAACAATTTATTCGTTTGTACCTTGATCAACCCTTGAGGGTAGACTTATAAGACTTATTTTATGTAAAATAAGGTGCTAAATCCACTGATAAAAGCCGCGATGTCCTATTTTTAACCGTTTAAGAGATCGAGTAAAATTTATAATAATAGATATTTGAAAAAGTGATATATAAACATTTTATTCGTTTGTACCTTTATCAACTCTTGAGAGTAGACTTATAGGAGTTATTTTATGTAAAATGAGGTGCTAAATCCTCTGGTAAAAACCGCGATGTCCTATCTTTAACCGTTTAGGAGATCGAGTAAAATGGAGAATAATAGATATTTGAAAATGTGATATATAAACATTTATTCGTTTGTACCTTTATCAACTTTTGAAAGTAGACTTATAAGACGTATTTTATGTAAAATGAGGTGCTAAATCCACTGGTGAAAACCGCGATGTCCTATCTTTAACCGTTTAGGAGATCGAGAGAAATGGAGAATAATAGATATTTTAAAATGTGATATATAAACATTTTATTCGTTTGTACCTTTATCAACTCTCGAGAGTTGACTTATAGAACTTATTTTATGTAAAATGAGGTGCTAAATCCACTGGTGAAAACCGCGATGTCCAATCTTTAACCGTTTAGGAGATCGAGTAAAATGGAGAATAATAGATATTTGAAAATGAGATATATAAACATTTTATACGTTTGTACCTTTATCAACTCTTGAGAAATGACTTATAGGACTTATTTTATGTAAAATGATGTGCTAAATCTACGGGTGAAAACCGCGATGTCCTATCTTTAACCGTTTAGGAGATCGAGTAAAGTTGATAATAATAGATATTTGAAAATGTGATATATATACATTTTATTCGTTTGTACCTTTATCAGCTCTTGAGAGTAGACTTATAGGACTTGTTTTATGTAAAATGAGGTGCTAAATCCACTGGTGAAAACCGCGATGTCCTATCTTTAACCGTTTAGGAGATCGAGTAAAATGGAGAATAAAAGATATTTGATAATGTGATATATAAACATTTTATTTGTTTGTACCTTTATCAACTCTTGAGAGTAGACTTATAAGACTTATTTTATGTAAAATGAGGGGCTAAATCCACTGGTGAAAACCGCGATGTCCTATCTTTAACCGTTTAGGAGATCGAGTGAAATGGAAAATAATAGATATTTTAAAATGTGATATATAAACATTTTATTCTTTTGTTCCTTTATCAACTCTTAAGAGTAGACTTATAGGACTTAATTTATGTAAAATGAGGTGCTAAATCCACTGGTGAAAACCGCGATGTCCTATTTTTAACCGTTTAGGAGATCGAGTAAAATGGAGAATAATAGATATTTGAAAATGTGATATATAAACATTTTATTCGTTTGTACCTTGATCAACACTTGAGGGTAGACCTATAAGACTTATTTTATGTAAAATGAGGTGCTAAATCCACTGGTGAAAACCGCGATGTCCTATTTTGAACCGTTTGGGAGATCGAGTAAAATGGGGAATAATAGATATTTGATAATGTGATATATAAATATTTTATTCGTTTGTACCTTTATCAACTCTTGAGAGTAGACTTATAGGACTTATTTTATGTAAAATGAGGTGCTAAATCCACTGGTGAAAACCGCGATGTCCTATCTTTAACCGTTTAGGAGATCGAGTAAAATGGAGAATAATAGATATTTGAAAATGTGATATATAAACATTTTATTCGTTTGTACCTTGATCAACTCTTGAGGGTAGACTAATAGGACTTATTTTATGTAAAATAAGGTGCTATATCCACTGGTAAAAACCGCGATGTCCTATCTTTAACCGTTTAAGAGATCGAGTAAAATTGATAAAAACAGATATTTGAAAATGTGATATATAAACATTTTATTCGTTTGTACCTTGATCAACTCTTGAGGGTAGACTAATAGGACTTATTTTATGTAAAATAAGGTGCTATATCCACTGGTAAAAACCGCGATGTCCTATCTTTAACCGTTTAAGAGATCGAGTAAAATTGATAAAAACAGATATTTGAAAATGTGATATATAAACATTTTATTCGTTTGTACCTTTATCAACTCTTGAGGGTAGACTTATAGGAGTTATCTTATGTAAAATGAGGTGCTAAATACTCTGGTAAAAACCGCGATGTCCTATCTTGAACCGTTTAGGAGATTGAGTAAAATTGATAAAAACAGATATTTGAAAATGTGGTATATAAACATTTTATTCGTTTGTACCTTTATCAACTCTTGAGAGTAGATTTATAGAACTTATTTTATGTAAAATGAGGTGCTAAATCCACTGGTAAAACCGCGATGTCCTATCTTGAACCGTTTAGGAGATCGAGTAAAATGGAGAAAAATAGATATTTGAAAATGTGATATATAAACATATTGGTCTTTTGTAAATTTATCAACTCTTGAGAGTAGACTTATAGGACATATTTTATGTAAAATGAGGTGCTAAATCCACTGGTGAAAACCGCGATGTCCTATCTTTAACCGTTTAAGAGATCGAGTAAAATGGAGAATAATAGATACTTGACAATGTGATATATAAACAATTTATTCGTTTGTACCTTGATCAACCCTTGAGGGTAGACTTATAAGACTTATTTTATGTAAAATAAGGTGCTAAATCCACTGATAAAAGCCGCGATGTCCTATTTTTAACCGTTTAAGAGATCGAGTAAAATTTATAATAATAGATATTTGAAAAAGTGATATATAAACATTTTATTCGTTTGTACCTTTATCAACTCTTGAGAGTAGACTTATAGGAGTTATTTTATGTAAAATGAGGTGCTAAATCCTCTGGTAAAAACCGCGATGTCCTATCTTTAACCGTTTAGGAGATCGAGTAAAATGGAGAATAATAGATATTTGAAAATGTGATATATAAACATTTATTCGTTTGTACCTTTATCAACTTTTGAAAGTAGACTTATAAGACGTATTTTATGTAAAATGAGGTGCTAAATCCACTGGTGAAAACCGCGATGTCCTATCTTTAACCGTTTAGGAGATCGAGAGAAATGGAGAATAATAGATATTTTAAAATGTGATATATAAACATTTTATTCGTTTGTACCTTTATCAACTCTCGAGAGTTGACTTATAGAACTTATTTTATGTAAAATGAGGTGCTAAATCCACTGGTGAAAACCGCGATGTCCAATCTTTAACCGTTTAGGAGATCGAGTAAAATGGAGAATAATAGATATTTGAAAATGAGATATATAAACATTTTATACGTTTGTACCTTTATCAACTCTTGAGAAATGACTTATAGGACTTATTTTATGTAAAATGATGTGCTAAATCTACGGGTGAAAACCGCGATGTCCTATCTTTAACCGTTTAGGAGATCGAGTAAAGTTGATAATAATAGATATTTGAAAATGTGATATATATACATTTTATTCGTTTGTACCTTTATCAGCTCTTGAGAGTAGACTTATAGGACTTGTTTTATGTAAAATGAGGTGCTAAATCCACTGGTGAAAACCGCGATGTCCTATCTTTAACCGTTTAGGAGATCGAGTAAAATGGAGAATAAAAGATATTTGATAATGTGATATATAAACATTTTATTTGTTTGTACCTTTATCAACTCTTGAGAGTAGACTTATAAGACTTATTTTATGTAAAATGAGGGGCTAAATCCACTGGTGAAAACCGCGATGTCCTATCTTTAACCGTTTAGGAGATCGAGTGAAATGGAAAATAATAGATATTTTAAAATGTGATATATAAACATTTTATTCTTTTGTTCCTTTATCAACTCTTAAGAGTAGACTTATAGGACTTAATTTATGTAAAATGAGGTGCTAAATCCACTGGTGAAAACCGCGATGTCCTATTTTTAACCGTTTAGGAGATCGAGTAAAATGGAGAATAATAGATATTTGAAAATGTGATATATAAACATTTTATTCGTTTGTACCTTGATCAACACTTGAGGGTAGACCTATAAGACTTATTTTATGTAAAATGAGGTGCTAAATCCACTGGTGAAAACCGCGATGTCCTATTTTGAACCGTTTGGGAGATCGAGTAAAATGGGGAATAATAGATATTTGATAATGTGATATATAAATATTTTATTCGTTTGTACCTTTATCAACTCTTGAGAGTAGACTTATAGGACTTATTTTATGTAAAATGAGGTGCTAAATCCACTGGTGAAAACCGCGATGTCCTATCTTTAACCGTTTAGGAGATCGAGTAAAATGGAGAATAATGAATATTTGAGAATGTGATATATAAACATTTTATTCGTTTGTACCTTTATCAACCCTTGAGAGTAGACTTATAGGACATATTTTATGTAAAATGAGGTGCATAATCCACTGGTGAAAACCGCGATGTCCTATCTTTAACCGTTTAGGAGATCGAGTAAAATGGAGAATAATAGATACTTGACAATGTGATATTTAAAGATTTTATTCGTTTGTACCTTGATCAACTCTTGAGGGTAACCTTATAGGACTTATTTTATGTAAAATAAGGTGCTAAATTTACTGATAAAAACCACGATGTCCTATCTTTAACCGTTTAGGAGATCGAGTAAAATGGAGAATAATAGATATTTGATAATGTGATATATAAACATTTTATTCGTTTGTACCTTCATCAACTCTTGAGAGTAGACTTATAAGAATTATTTTATGTAAAATGAGGTGCTAAATCCACTGGTGAAAACCGCGATGTCCTATCTTTAACCGTTTAGGAGATCGAGTAAAATGGAGAATAATAGATATTTGAAAATGAGATATATAAACATTTTATACGTTTGTACCTTTATCAACTCTTGAGAAATGACTTATAGGACTTATTTTATGTAAAATGCTGTGCTAAATCTACGGGTGAAAACCGCGATGTCCTATCTTTAACCGTTTAGGAGATCGAGTAAAATGGAGAATAATAGATATTTGAAAATGTGATATATAAACATTTTATTCGTTTGTACCTTTATCAACTCTTGAGGGTAGACTTATAGGAGTTATCTTATGTAAAATGAGGTGCTAAATCCTCTGGTAAAAACCGCGATGTCCTATCTTGAACCGTTTAGGAGATCGAGTAAAATTGATAAAAACAGATATTTGAAAATGTGGTATATAAACATTTTATTCGTTTGTACCTTTATCAACTCTTGAGAGTAGACTTATAGAACTTATTTTATGTAAAATGAGGTGCTAAATCCACTGGTGAAAACCGCGATGTCCTATCTTGAACCGTTTAGGAGATCGAGTAAAATGGAGAAAAATAGATATTTGAAAATGTGATATATAAACATTTTGGTCGTTTGTACCTTTATCAACTCTTGAGAGTAGACTTATAGGACATATTTTATGTAAAATGAGGTGCTAAATCCACTGGTGAAAATTGCGATGTCCTATCTTTAACCGTTTAAGAGATCGAGTAAAATGGAGAATAATAGATACTTGACAATGTGATATATAAACAATTTATTCGTTTGTACCTTGATCAACTCTTGAGGGTAGACTTATAAGACTTATTTTATGTAAAATAAGGTACTAAATCCACTGATAAAAGCCGCGATGTCCTATCTTTAACCGTTTAAGAGATCGAGTAAAATTGATATTAATAGATATTTGAAAATGTGATATATAAACATTTTATTCGTTTGTACCTTTATCAACTCTTGAGAGTAGACTTATAGGAGTTATTTTATGTAAAATGAGGTGCTAAATCCTCTGGTAAAAACCGCGATGTCCTATCTTTAACCGTTTAGGAGATCGAGAGAAATGGAGAATAATAGATATTTTAAAATGTGATATATAAACATTTTATTCGTTTGTACCTTTATCAACTCTTGAGGGTAGACTTATAGGACTTATTTTATGTAAAATAAGGAGCTAAATCCACTGAAAAAAACCGCGATGTCCTATCTTTAACCGTTTAGGAGATCGAGTAAAATGGAGAATAATAGATATTTGATAATGTGATATATAAACATTTTATTCCTTTGTACCTTCATCAACTCTTGAGAATAGACTTATAAGAATTATTTTATGTAAAATGAGGTGCTAAATCCACTGGAGAAAACCGCGATGTCCTATCTTTAACCGTTTAGGAGATCGAGTAAAATGGAGAATAATAGATATTTGAAAATGAGATATATAAACATTTTATACGTTTGTACCTTTATCAACTCTTGAGAGTAGACTTATAGGACATATTTTATATAAAATGAGGTGCTAAATCCACTGGTGAAAACCGCGATGTCCTATCTTTAACCGTTTAGGAGATCGAGTAAAATGGAGAATAATAGATACTTGACAATGTGATATTTAAAGATTTTATTCGTTTGTACCTTGATCAACTCTTGAGGGTAGACTAATAGGACTTATTTTATGTAAAATAAGGTGCTAAATTTACTGATAAAAACCACGATGTCCTATCTTTAACCGTTTAGGAGATCGAGTAAAATGGAGAATAATAGATATTTGATAATGTGTTATATAAACATTTTATTCGTTAGTACCTTCATCAACTCTTGAGAGTAGACTTATAAGAATTATTTTATGTAAAATGAGGTGCTAAATCCACTGGTGAAAACCGCGATGTCCTATCTTTAACCGTTTAGGAGATCGAGTAAAATGGAGAATAATAGATATTTGAAAATGAGATATATAAACATTTTATACGTTTGTACCTTTATCAACTCTTGAGAAATGACTTATAGGACTTATTTTATGTAAAATGATGTGCTAAATCTACGGGTGAAATCCGCGATGTCCTATCTTTAACCGTTTAGGAGATCGAGTAAAATGGAGAATAATAGATATTTGAAAATGTGATATAAAAACGTTTTAATCGTTTGTACCTTTATCAACTCTCGAGGGTAGACTTATAGAACTTATTTTATGTAAAATGAGGTGCTAAATTCACTGGTGAAAACCGCGATGTCCAATCTTTAACCGTTTAGGAGATCGAGTAAAATGGAGAATAATAGGTATTTGAAAATGTGATATATAAACATTTTATTCGTTTGTACCTTGATCAACTCTTGAGGGTAGACTAATAGGACTTATTTTATGTAAAATAAGGTGCTATATCCACTGGTAAAAACCGCGATGTCCTATCTTTAACCGTTTAAGAGATCGAGTAAAATTGATAAAAACAGATATTTGAAAATGTGATATATAAACATTTTATTCGTTTGTACCTTTATCAACTCTTGAGGGTAGACTTATAGGAGTTATCTTATGTAAAATGAGGTGCTAAATCCTCTGGTAAAAGCCGCGATGTCCTATCTTGAATCGTTTAGGAGATCGAGTAAAATTGATAAAAACAGATATTTGAAAATGTGGTATATAAACATTTTATTCGTTTGTACCTTTATCAACTCTTGAGAGTAGACTTATAGAACTTATTTTATGTAAAATGAGGTGCTAAATCCACTGGTGAAAACCGCGATGTCCTATCTTGAACCGTTTGGGAAATCGAGTAAAATGGAGAAAAATAGATATTTGAAAATTTGATATATAAACATTTTGGTCGTTTGTACCTTTATCAACTCTTGAGAGTAGACTTATAGGACATATTTTATGTAAAATGAGGTGCTAAATCCACTGGTGAAAATTGCGATGTCCTATCTTTAACCGTTTAAGAGATCGAGTAAAATGGAGAATAATAGATACTTGACAATGTGATATATAAACAATTTATTCGTTTGTACCTTGATCAACTCTTGAGGGTAGACTTATAAGATTTATTTTATGTAAAATAAGGTGCTAAATCCACTGATAAAAGCCGCGATGTCCTATCTTTAACCGTTTAAGAGATCGAGTAAAATTGATATTAATAGATATTTGAAAATGTGATATATAAACATTTTATTCGTTTGTACCTTTATCAACTCTTGAGGGTAGACTTATAGGAATTATCTTATGTAAAATGAGGTGCTAAATCCTCTGGTAAAAACCGCGATGTCCTATCTTGAACCGTTTAGGAGATCGAGTAAAATTGATATAAACAGATATTTGAAAATGTGGTATATAAACATTTTATTCGTTTGTACCTTTATCAACTCTTGAGAGTAGACTTATAGAACTTATTTTATGTAAAATGAGGTGCTAAATCCACTGGTGAAAACCGCGATGTCCTATCTTGAACCGTTTAGGAGATCGAGTAAAATGGAGAAAAATAGATATTTGAAAATGTGATATATAAACATTTTGGTCGTTTGTACCTTTATCAACTCTTGAGAGTAGACTTATAGGACATATTTTATGTAAAATGAGGTGCTAAATCCACTGGTGAAAATTGCGATGTCCTATCTTTAACCGTTTAGGAGATCGAGAGAAATGGAGAATAATAGATATTTTAAAATGTGATATATAAACATTTTATTCGTTTGTACCTTTATCAACTCTTGAGGGTAGACTTATAAGAATTATTTTATGTAAAATGAGGTGCTAATTCCACTGGTGAAAACCGCGATGTCCTATCTTTAACCGTTTAGGAGATCGAGTAAAATGGAGAATAATAGATATTTGAAAATGAGATATATAAACATTTTATACGTTTGTACCTTTATCAACTCTTGAGAAATGACTTATAGGACTTATTTTATGTAAAATGATGTGCTAAATCTACGGGTGAAAAACGCGATGTCCTATCTTTAACCGTTTAGGAGATCGAGTAAAATGGAGAATAATAGATATTTGAAAATGTGATATATAAACGTTTTAATCGTTTGTACCTTTATCAACTCTCGAGGGTAGACTTATAGAACTTATTTTATGTAAAATGAGGTGCTAAATCCACTGGTTATAACCGCGATGTCCAATCTTTAACCGTTTAGGAGATCGAGTAAAATGGAGAATAATTGGTATTTGAAAATGTGATATATAAACATTTTATTCGTTTGTACCTTGATCAACTCTTGAGGGTAGACTAATAGGACTTATTTTATGTAAAATAAGGTGCTATATCCACTGGTAAAAACCGCGATGTCCTATCTTTAACCGTTTAAGAGATCGAGTAAAATTGATAAAAAGAGATATTTGAAAATGTGATATATAAACATTTTATTCGTTTGTACCTTTATCAACTCTTGAGGGTAGACTTATAGGAGTTATCTTATGTAAAATGAGGTGCTAAATCCTCTGGTAAAAGCCGCGATGTCCTATCTTGAATCGTTTAGGAGATCGAGTAAAATTGATAAAAACAGATATTTGAAAATGTGGTATATAAACATTTTATTCGTTTGTACCTTTATCAACTCTTGAGAGTAGACTTATAGAACTTATTTTATGTAAAATGAGGTGCTAAATCCACTGGTGAAAACCGCGATGTCCTATCTTGAACCGTTTAGGAGATCGAGTAAAATGGAGAAAAATAGATATTTGAAAATGTGATATATAAACATTTTGGTCGTTTGTACCTTTATCAACTCTTGAGAGTAGACTTATAGGACATATTTTATGTAAAATGAGGTGCTAAATCCACTGGTGAAAATTGCGATGTCCTATCTTTAACCGTTTAGGAGATCGAGTAAAATGGAGAATAATAGATATTTGAAAATGTGATATATAAACATTTTATTCGTTTGTACCTTTATCAACTTTTGAAAGTAGACTTATAAGACTTATTTTATGTAAAATGAGGTGCTAAATCCACTGGTGAAAACCGCGATGTCCTATCTTTAACCGTTTAGGAGATCGAGAGAAATGGAGAATAATAGATATTTTAAAATGTGATATATAAACATTTTATTCGTTTGTACCTTTATCAACTCTTGAGGGTAGACTTATAGGACTTATTTTATGTAAAATAAGGAGCTAAATCCACTGAAAAAAACCGCGATGTCCTATCTTTAACCGTTTAGGAGATCGAGTAAAATGGAGAATAATAGATATTTGATAATGTGATATATAAACATTTTATTCGTTTGTGCCTTCATCAACTCTTGAAAGTAGACCTATAAGAATTATTTTATGTAAAATGAGGTGCTAAATCCACTGGTGAAAACCGCGATGTCCTATCTTTAACCGTTTAGGAGATCGAGTAAAATGGAGAATAATAGATATTTGAAAATGAGATATATAAACATTTTATACGTTTGTACCTTTATCAACTCTTGAGAAATGACTTATAGGACTTATTTTATGTAAAATGATGTGCTAAATCTACGGGTGAAAAACGCGATGTCCTATCTTTAACCGTTTAGGAGATCGAGTAAAATGGAGAATAATAGATATTTGAAAATGTGATAAATAAACGTTTTAATCGTTTGTACCTTTATCAACTCTCGAGGGTAGACTTATAGAACTTATTTTATGTAAAATGAGGTGCTAAATCCACTGGTTATAACCGCGATGTCCAATCTTTAACCGTTTAGGAGATCGAGTAAAATGGAGAATAATTGGTATTTGAAAATGTGATATATAAACATTTTATTCGTTTGTACCTTGATCAACTCTTGAGGGTAGACTAATAGGACTTATTTTATGTAAAATAAGGTGCTATATCCACTGGTAAAAACCGCGATGTCCTATCTTTAACCGTTTAAGAGATCGAGTAAAATTGATAAAAAGAGATATTTGAAAATGTGATATATAAACATTTTATTCGTTTGTACCTTTATCAACTCTTGAGGGTAGACTTATAGGAGTTATCTTATGTAAAATGAGGTGCTAAATCCTCTGGTAAAAGCCGCGATGTCCTATCTTGAATCGTTTAGGAGATCGAGTAAAATTGATAAAAACAGATATTTGAAAATGTGGTATATAAACATTTTATTCGTTTGTACCTTTATCAACTCTTGAGAGTAGACTTATAGAACTTATTTTATGTAAAATGAGGTGCTAAATCCACTGGTGAAAACCGCGATGTCCTATCTTGAACCGTTTGGGAAATCGAGTAAAATGGAGAAAAATAGATATTTGAAAATTTGATATATAAACATTTTGGTCGTTTGTACTTTTATCAACTCTTGAGAGTAGACTTATAGGACATATTTTATGTAAAATGAGGTGCTAAATCCACTGGTGAAAATTGCGATGTCCTATCTTTAACCGTTTAAGAGATCGAGTAAAATGGAGAATAATAGATACTTGACAATGTGATATATAAACAATTTATTCGTTTGTACCTTGATCAACTCTTGAGGGTAGACTTATAAGACTTATTTTATGTAAAATGAGGTGCTAAATCCACTGATAAAAGCCGCGATGTCCTATCTTTAACCGTTTAAGAGATCGAGTAAAATTGATATTAATAGATATTTGAAAATGTGATATATAAACATTTTATTCGTTTGTACCTTTATCAACTCTTGAGGGTAGACTTATAGGAGTTATCTTATGTAAAATGAGGTGCTAAATCCTCTGGTAAAAACCGCGATGTCTTATCTTGAACCGTTTAGGAGATCGAGTAAAATTGATATAAACAGATATTTGAAAATGTGGTATATAAACATTTTATTCGTTTGTACCTTTATCAACTCTTGAGAGTAGACTTATAGAACTTATTTTATGTAAAATGAGGTGCTAAATCCACTGGTGAAAACCGCGATGTCCTATCTTGAACCGTTTAGGAGATCGAGTAAAATGGAGAAAAATAGATATTTGAAAATGTGATATATAAACATTTTGGTCGTTTGTACCTTTATCAACTCTTGAGAGTAGACTTATAGGACATATTTTATGTAAAATGAGGTGCTAAATCCACTGGTGAAAATTGCGATGTCCTATCTTTAACCGTTTAGGAGATCGAGTAAAATGGAGAATAATAGATATTTGAAAATGTGATATATAAACATTTTATTCGTTTGTACCTTTATCAACTTTTGAAAGTAGACTTATAAGACTTATTTTATGTAAAATGAGGTGCTAAATCCACTGGTAAAAACCGCGATGTCCTATCTTTAACCGTTTAGGAGATCGAGAGAAATGGAGAATAATAGATATTTTAAAATGTGATATATAAACATTTTATTCGTTTGTACCTTTATCAACTCTTGAGGGTAGACTTATAGGACTTATTTTATGTAAAATAAGGAGCTAAATCCACTGAAAAAAACCGCGATGTCCTATCTTTAACCGTTTAGGAGATCGAGTAAAATGGAGAATAATAGATATTTGATAATGTGATATATAAACATTTTATTCGTTTGTACCTTTATCAACTCTTGAGGGTAGACTTATAAGAATTATTTTATGTAAAATGAGGTGCTAAATCCACTGGTGAAAACCGCGATGTCCTATCTTTAACCGTTTAGGAGATCGAGAGAAATGGAGAATAATAGATATTTTAAAATGTGATATATAAACATTTTATTCGTTTGTACCTTTATCAACTCTTGAGGGTAGACTTATAAGAATTATTTTATGTAAAATGAGGTGCTAAATCCACTGGTGAAAACCGCGATGTCCTATCTTTAACCGTTTAGGAGATCGAGTAAAATGGAGAATAATAGATATTTGAAAATGAGATATATAAACATTTTATACGTTTGTACCTTTATCAACTCTTGAGAAATGACTTATAGGACTTATTTTATGTAAAATGATGTGCTAAATCTACGGGTGAAAAACGCGATGTCCTATCTTTAACCGTTTAGGAGATCGAGTAAAATGGAGAATAATAGATATTTGAAAATGTGATATATAAACGTTTTAATCGTTTGTACCTTTATCAACTCTCGAGGGTAGACTTATAGAACTTATTTTATGTAAAATGAGGTGCTAAATCCACTGGTTATAACCGCGATGTCCAATCTTTAACCGTTTAGGAGATCGAGTAAAATGGAGAATAATTGGTATTTGAAAATGTGATATATAAACATTTTATTCGTTTGTACCTTGATCAACTCTTGAGGGTAGACTAATAGGACTTATTTTATGTAAAATAAGGTGCTATATCCACTGGTAAAAACCGCGATGTCCTATCTTTAACCGTTTAAGAGATCGAGTAAAATTGATAAAAAGAGATATTTGAAAATGTGATATATAAACATTTTATTCGTTTGTACCTTTATCAACTCTTGAGGGTTGACTTATAGGAGTTATCCTATGTAAAATGAGGTGCTAAATCCTCTAGTAAAAGCCGCGATGTCCTATCTTGAATCGTTTAGGAGATCGAGTAAAATTGATAAAAACAGATATTTGAAAATGTGGTATATAAACATCTTATTCGTTTGTACCTTTATCAACTCTTGAGAGTAGACTTATAGAACTTATTTTATGTAAAATGAGGTGCTAAATCCACTGGTGAAAACCGCGATGTCCTATCTTGAACCGTTTGGGAAATCGAGTAAAATGGAGAAAAATAGATATTTGAAAATTTGATATATAAACATTTTGGTCGTTTGTACCTTTATCAACTCTTGAGAGTAGACTTATAGGACATATTTTATGTAAAATGAGGTGCTAAATCCACTGGTGAAAATTGCGATGTCCTATCTTTAACCGTTTAAGAGATCGAGTAAAATGGAGAATAATAGATACTTGACAATGTGATATATAAACAATTTATTCGTTTGTACCTTGATCAACTCTTGAGGGTAGACTTATAAGACTTATTTTATGTAAAATAAGGTGCTAAATCCACTGATAAAAGCCGCGATGTCCTATCTTTAACCGTTTAAGAGATCGAGTAAAATTGATATTAATAGATATTTGAAAATGTGATATATAAACATTTTATTCGTTTGTACCTTTATCAACTTTTGAAAGTAGACTTATAAGACTTATTTTATGTAAAATGAGGTGCTAAATCCACTGGTGAAAACCGCGATGTCCTATCTTTAACCGTTTAGGAGATCGAGAGAAATGGAGAATAATAGATATTTTAAAATGTGATATATAAACATTTTATTCGTTTGTACCTTTATCAACTCTTGAGGGTAGACTTATAGGACTTATTTTATGTAAAATAAGGAGCTAAATCCACTGAAAAAAACCGCGATGTCCTATCTTTAACCGTTTAGGAGATCGAGTAAAATGGAGAATAATAGATATTTGATAATGTGATATATAAACATTTTATTCGTTTGTGCCTTCATCAACTCTTGAAAGTAGACCTATAAGAATTATTTTATGTAAAATGAGGTGCTAAATCCACTGGTGAAAACCGCGATGTCCTATCTTTAACCGTTTAGGAGATCGAGTAAAATGGAGAATAATAGATATTTGAAAATGAGATATATAAACATTTTATACGTTTGTACCTTTATCAACTCTTGAGAAATGACTTATAGGACTTATTTTATGTAAAATGATGTGCTAAATCTACGGGTGAAAAACGCGATGTCCTATCTTTAACCGTTTAGGAGATCGAGTAAAATGGAGAATAATAGATATTTGAAAATGTGATAAATAAACGTTTTAATCGTTTGTACCTTTATCAACTCTCGAGGGTAGACTTATAGAACTTATTTTATGTAAAATGAGGTGCTAAATCCACTGGTTATAACCGCGATGTCCAATCTTTAACCGTTTAGGAGATCGAGTAAAATGGAGAATAATTGGTATTTGAAAATGTGATATATAAACATTTTATTCGTTTGTACCTTGATCAACTCTTGAGGGTAGACTAATAGGACTTATTTTATGTAAAATAAGGTGCTATATCCACTGGTAAAAACCGCGATGTCCTATCTTTAACCGTTTAAGAGATCGAGTAAAATTGATAAAAAGAGATATTTGAAAATGTGATATATAAACATTTTATTCGTTTGTACCTTTATCAACTCTTGAGGGTAGACTTATAGGAGTTATCTTATGTAAAATGAGGTGCTAAATCCTCTGGTAAAAGCCGCGATGTCCTATCTTGAATCGTTTAGGAGATCGAGTAAAATTGATAAAAACAGATATTTGAAAATGTGGTATATAAACATTTTATTCGTTTGTACCTTTATCAACTCTTGAGAGTAGACTTATAGAACTTATTTTATGTAAAATGAGGTGCTAAATCCACTGGTGAAAACCGCGATGTCCTATCTTGAACCGTTTGGGAAATCGAGTAAAATGGAGAAAAATAGATATTTGAAAATTTGATATATAAACATTTTGGTCGTTTGTACTTTTATCAACTCTTGAGAGTAGACTTATAGGACATATTTTATGTAAAATGAGGTGCTAAATCCACTGGTGAAAATTGCGATGTCCTATCTTTAACCGTTTAAGAGATCGAGTAAAATGGAGAATAATAGATACTTGACAATGTGATATATAAACAATTTATTCGTTTGTACCTTGATCAACTCTTGAGGGTAGACTTATAAGACTTATTTTATGTAAAATGAGGTGCTAAATCCACTGATAAAAGCCGCGATGTCCTATCTTTAACCGTTTAAGAGATCGAGTAAAATTGATATTAATAGATATTTGAAAATGTGATATATAAACATTTTATTCGTTTGTACCTTTATCAACTCTTGAGGGTAGACTTATAGGAGTTATCTTATGTAAAATGAGGTGCTAAATCCTCTGGTAAAAACCGCGATGTCTTATCTTGAACCGTTTAGGAGATCGAGTAAAATTGATATAAACAGATATTTGAAAATGTGGTATATAAACATTTTATTCGTTTGTACCTTTATCAACTCTTGAGAGTAGACTTATAGAACTTATTTTATGTAAAATGAGGTGCTAAATCCACTGGTGAAAACCGCGATGTCCTATCTTGAACCGTTTAGGAGATCGAGTAAAATGGAGAAAAATAGATATTTGAAAATGTGATATATAAACATTTTGGTCGTTTGTACCTTTATCAACTCTTGAGAGTAGACTTATAGGACATATTTTATGTAAAATGAGGTGCTAAATCCACTGGTGAAAATTGCGATGTCCTATCTTTAACCGTTTAGGAGATCGAGTAAAATGGAGAATAATAGATATTTGAAAATGTGATATATAAACATTTTATTCGTTTGTACCTTTATCAACTTTTGAAAGTAGACTTATAAGACTTATTTTATGTAAAATGAGGTGCTAAATCCACTGGTAAAAACCGCGATGTCCTATCTTTAACCGTTTAGGAGATCGAGAGAAATGGAGAATAATAGATATTTTAAAATGTGATATATAAACATTTTATTCGTTTGTACCTTTATCAACTCTTGAGGGTAGACTTATAGGACTTATTTTATGTAAAATAAGGAGCTAAATCCACTGAAAAAAACCGCGATGTCCTATCTTTAACCGTTTAGGAGATCGAGTAAAATGGAGAATAATAGATATTTGATAATGTGATATATAAACATTTTATTCGTTTGTACCTTTATCAACTCTTGAGGGTAGACTTATAAGAATTATTTTATGTAAAATGAGGTGCTAAATCCACTGGTGAAAACCGCGATGTCCTATCTTTAACCGTTTAGGAGATCGAGAGAAATGGAGAATAATAGATATTTTAAAATGTGATATATAAACATTTTATTCGTTTGTACCTTTATCAACTCTTGAGGGTAGACTTATAAGAATTATTTTATGTAAAATGAGGTGCTAAATCCACTGGTGAAAACCGCGATGTCCTATCTTTAACCGTTTAGGAGATCGAGTAAAATGGAGAATAATAGATATTTGAAAATGAGATATATAAACATTTTATACGTTTGTACCTTTATCAACTCTTGAGAAATGACTTATAGGACTTATTTTATGTAAAATGATGTGCTAAATCTACGGGTGAAAAACGCGATGTCCTATCTTTAACCGTTTAGGAGATCGAGTAAAATGGAGAATAATAGATATTTGAAAATGTGATATATAAACGTTTTAATCGTTTGTACCTTTATCAACTCTCGAGGGTAGACTTATAGAACTTATTTTATGTAAAATGAGGTGCTAAATCCACTGGTTATAACCGCGATGTCCAATCTTTAACCGTTTAGGAGATCGAGTAAAATGGAGAATAATTGGTATTTGAAAATGTGATATATAAACATTTTATTCGTTTGTACCTTGATCAACTCTTGAGGGTAGACTAATAGGACTTATTTTATGTAAAATAAGGTGCTATATCCACTGGTAAAAACCGCGATGTCCTATCTTTAACCGTTTAAGAGATCGAGTAAAATTGATAAAAAGAGATATTTGAAAATGTGATATATAAACATTTTATTCGTTTGTACCTTTATCAACTCTTGAGGGTTGACTTATAGGAGTTATCCTATGTAAAATGAGGTGCTAAATCCTCTAGTAAAAGCCGCGATGTCCTATCTTGAATCGTTTAGGAGATCGAGTAAAATTGATAAAAACAGATATTTGAAAATGTGGTATATAAACATCTTATTCGTTTGTACCTTTATCAACTCTTGAGAGTAGACTTATAGAACTTATTTTATGTAAAATGAGGTGCTAAATCCACTGGTGAAAACCGCGATGTCCTATCTTGAACCGTTTGGGAAATCGAGTAAAATGGAGAAAAATAGATATTTGAAAATTTGATATATAAACATTTTGGTCGTTTGTACCTTTATCAACTCTTGAGAGTAGACTTATAGGACATATTTTATGTAAAATGAGGTGCTAAATCCACTGGTGAAAATTGCGATGTCCTATCTTTAACCGTTTAAGAGATCGAGTAAAATGGAGAATAATAGATACTTGACAATGTGATATATAAACAATTTATTCGTTTGTACCTTGATCAACTCTTGAGGGTAGACTTATAAGACTTATTTTATGTAAAATAAGGTGCTAAATCCACTGATAAAAGCCGCGATGTCCTATCTTTAACCGTTTAAGAGATCGAGTAAAATTGATATTAATAGATATTTGAAAATGTGATATATAAACAATTTATTCGTTTGTACCTTGATCAACTCTTGAGAGTAGACTTATAGGACATATTTTATATAAAATGAGGTGCTAAATCCACTGGTGAAAACCGCGATGTCCTATCTTTAACCGTTTAAGAGATCGAGTAAAATGGAGAATAATAGATACTTGACAATGTGATATATAAACAATTTATTCGTTTGTACCTTGATCAACTCTTGAGAGTAGACTTATAGGACATATTTTATGTAAAATAAGGTGCTAAATCCACTGGTGAAAATTGCGATGTCCTATCTTTAACCGTTTAAGAGATCGAGTAAAATGGAGAATAATAGATACTTGACAATGTGATATATAAACAATTTATTCGTTTGTACCTTGATCAACTCTTGAGAGTAGACTTATAGAACTTATTTTATGTAAAATGAGGTGCTAAATCCACTGGTGAAAACCGCGATGTCCTATCTTGAACCGTTTGGGAAATCGAGTAAAATGGAGAAAAATAGATATTTGAAAATTTGATATATAAACATTTTGGTCGTTTGTACCTTTATCAACTCTTGAGAGTAGACTTATAGGACATATTTTATGTAAAATGAGATGCTAAATCCACTGGTGAAAATTGCGATGTCCTATCTTTAACCGTTTAAGAGATCGAGTAAAATGGAGAATAATAGATACTTGACAATGTGATATATAAACAATTTATTCGTTTGTACCTTGATCAACTCTTGAGGGTAGACTTATAAGACTTATTTTATGTAAAATAAGGTGCTAAATCCACTGATAAAAGCCGCGATGTCCTATCTTTAACCGTTTAAGAGATCGACTAAAATTGATATTAATAGATATTTGAAAATGTGATATATAAACAATTTATTCGTTTGTACCTTGATCAACTCTTGAGAGTAGACTTATAGGACATATTTTATATAAAATGAGGTGCTAAATCCACTGGTGAAAACCGCAATGTCCTATCTTTAACCGTTTAAGAGATCGAGTAAAATGGAGAATAATAGATACTTGACAATGTGATATATAAACAATTTATTCGTTTGTACCTTGATCAACTCTTGAGAGTAGACCTATAGGACATATTTTATGTAAAATGAGGTGCTAAATCCACTGGTGAAAATTGCGATGTCCTATCTTTAACCGTTTAAGAGATCGAGTAAAATGGAGAATAATAGATACTTGACAATGTGATATATAAACAATTTATTCGTTTGTACCTTGATCAACTCTTGAGAGTAGACTTATAGGACATATTTTATGTAAAATGAAGTGCTAAATCCACTGGTGAAAACCGGGATGTCCTATCTTTAACCGTTTAGGAGATCGAGTAAAATGGAGAATAATAGATATTTGATAATGTGATATATAAACATTTTGGTCGTTTGTACCTTTATCAACTCTTGAGAGTAGACTTAGAGAACATATTTTATATAAAATGAGGTGCTAAATCCACTGGTGAAAACCGCGATGTCCTATCTTTAACCGTTTAGGAGATCGAGTAAAATGGAGAATAATTGATACTTGACAATGTGATATTTAAAGATTTTATTCGTTTGTACCTTGATCAACTCTTGAGGGTAACCTTATAGGACTTATTTTATGTAAAATAAGGTGCTAAATTTACTGATAAAAACCACGATGTCCTATCTTTAACCGTTTAGGAGATCGAGTAAAATGGAGAATAATAGATATTGGAAAATGTGATATATAAACATTTTATTCGTTTGTACCTTGATCAACTCTTGAGGGTAGACTAATAGGACTTATTTTATGTAAAATAAGGTGCTATATCCACTGGTAAAAACCGCGATGTCCTATCTTTAACCGTTTAAGAGATCGAGTAAAATTGATAAAAACAGATATTTGAAAATGTGATATATAAACATTTTATTCGTTTGTACTTTTATCAACTCTTGAGGGTAGACTTATAGGAGTTATCTTATGTAAAATGAGGTGCTAAATCCTCTGGTAAAAACCGCGATGTCCTATCTTGAACCGTTTAGGAGATCGAGTAAAATTGATATAAACAGATATTTGAAAATGTGGTATATAAACATTTTATTCGTTTGTACCTTTATCAACTCTTGAGAGTAGACTTATAGAACTTATTTTATGTAAAATGAGGTGCTAAATCCACTGGTGAAAACCGCGATGTCCTATCTTGAACCGTTTGGGAAATCGAGTAAAATGGAGAAAAATAGATATTTGAAAATTTGATATATAAACATTTTGGTCGTTTGTACCTTTATCAACTCTTGAGAGTAGACTTATAGGACATATTTTATGTAAAATGAGATGCTAAATCCACTGGTGAAAATTGCGATGTCCTATCTTTAACCGTTTAAGAGATCGAGTAAAATGGAGAATAATAGATACTTGACAATGTGATATATAAACAATTTATTCGTTTGTACCTTGATCAACTCTTGAGGGTAGACTTATAAGACTTATTTTATGTAAAATAAGGTGCTAAATCCACTGATAAAAGCCGCGATGTCCTATCTTTAACCGTTTAAGAGATCGACTAAAATTGATATTAATAGATATTTGAAAATGTGATATATAAACAATTTATTCGTTTGTACCTTGATCAACTCTTGAGAGTAGACTTATAGGACATATTTTATATAAAATGAGGTGCTAAATCCACTGGTGAAAACCGCAATGTCCTATCTTTAACCGTTTAAGAGATCGAGTAAAATGGAGAATAATAGATACTTGACAATGTGATATATAAACAATTTATTCGTTTGTACCTTGATCAACTCTTGAGAGTAGACCTATAGGACATATTTTATGTAAAATGAGGTGCTAAATCCACTGGTGAAAATTGCGATGTCCTATCTTTAACCGTTTAAGAGATCGAGTAAAATGGAGAATAATAGATACTTGACAATGTGATATATAAACAATTTATTCGTTTGTACCTTGATCAACTCTTGAGAGTAGACTTATAGGACATATTTTATGTAAAATGAAGTGCTAAATCCACTGGTGAAAACCGGGATGTCCTATCTTTAACCGTTTAGGAGATCGAGTAAAATGGAGAATAATAGATATTTGATAATGTGATATATAAACATTTTGGTCGTTTGTACCTTTATCAACTCTTGAGAGTAGACTTAGAGAACATATTTTATATAAAATGAGGTGCTAAATCCACTGGTGAAAACCGCGATGTCCTATCTTTAACCGTTTAGGAGATCGAGTAAAATGGAGAATAATTGATACTTGACAATGTGATATTTAAAGATTTTATTCGTTTGTACCTTGATCAACTCTTGAGGGTAACCTTATAGGACTTATTTTATGTAAAATAAGGTGCTAAATTTACTGATAAAAACCACGATGTCCTATCTTTAACCGTTTAGGAGATCGAGTAAAATGGAGAATAATAGATATTGGAAAATGTGATATATAAACATTTTATTCGTTTGTACCTTGATCAACTCTTGAGGGTAGACTAATAGGACTTATTTTATGTAAAATAAGGTGCTATATCCACTGGTAAAAACCGCGATGTCCTATCTTTAACCGTTTAAGAGATCGAGTAAAATTGATAAAAACAGATATTTGAAAATGTGATATATAAACATTTTATTCGTTTGTACTTTTATCAACTCTTGAGGGTAGACTTATAGGAGTTATCTTATGTAAAATGAGGTGCTAAATCCTCTGGTAAAAACCGCGATGTCCTATCTTGAACCGTTTAGGAGATCGAGTAAAATTGATAAAAACAGATATTTGAAAATGTGGTATATAAACATTTTACTCGTTTGTACCTTTATCAGCTCTTGAGAGTAGACTTATAGGACTTATTTTATGTAAAATAAGGAGCTAAATCCACTGAAAAAAACCGCGATGTCCTATCTTTAACCGTTTAGGAGATCGAGTAAAGTTGATAATAATAGATATTTGAAAATGTGATATATAAACATTTTATTCGTTTGTACCTTTATCAGCTCTTGAGAGTAGACTTATAGGACTTATTTTATGTAAAATATAGTGCTTAATCCACTGGTGAAAACCGCGATGTCCTATCTTTAACCGTTTAGGAGATCGAGTAAAATGGAGAATAATAGATATTTGAAAATGAGATATATAAACATTTTATACGTTTGTACCTTTATCAACTCATGAGAGTAGACTTATAGGACTTATTTTATGTAAAATATAGTGCTTAATCCACTGGTGAAAACCGCGATGTCCTATCTTTAACCGTTTAGGAGATCGAGTAAAATGGAAAATAATAGATATTTGAAAATGAGATATATAAACATTTTATACGTTTGTACCTTTATCAACTCTTGAGAGTAGACTTATAAGACATATTTTATGTAAAATGAGGTGCTAAATCCACTGGTGAAAATTGCGATGTCCTATCTTTAACCGTTTAGGAGATCGAGTAAAATGGAGAATAATTGATACTTGACAATGTGATATATAAACAATTTATTCGTTTGTACCTTGATCAACTCTTGAGGGTAGACTTATAAGACTTATTTTATGTAAAATAAGGTGCTAAATCCACTGATAAAAGCCGCGATGTCCTATCTTTAACCGTTTAAGAGATCGAGTAAAATTGATATTAATAGATATTTGAAAATGTGATATATAAACATTTTGGTCGTTTGTACCTTTATCAACTCTTGAGAGTAGACTTATATGACATATTTTATGTAAAATGAGGTGCTAAATCCACTGGTGAAAACCGCGATGTCCTATCTTTAACCGTTTAAGAGATCGAGTAAAATGGAGAATAATAGATTCTTGACAATGTGATATATAAACAATTTATTCGTTTGTACCTTGATCAACTCTTGAGGGTAGACTTATAAGACTTATTTTATATAAAATAAGGTGCTAAATCCACTGACAAAAGCCGCGATGTAGTATTTTTAACCGTTTAAGAGATCGAGTAAAATTGATAATAATAGATATTTGAAAATGTGATATATAAACATTTTATTCGTTTGTACCTTTATCAACTCTTGAGAGTAGACTTATAGGAGTTATTTTATGTAAAATCAGGTGCTAAATCCTCTGGTAAAAACCGCGATGTCCTATCTTTAACCGTTTAGGAGATCGAGTAAAGTTGATAATAATAGATATTTGAAAATGTGATATATAAACATTTTATTGGTTTGTACCTTTATCAGCTCTTGAGAGTAGACTTATAGGACTTATTTTGTGTAAAATATAGTGCTTAGTCCACTGGTGAAAACCGCGATGTCCTATCTTTAACCGTTTAGGAGATCGAGTAAAATGGAGAATAATAGATATTTGAAAAAGAGATATATAAACATTTTATACGTTTGTACCTTTATCAACTGTTGAGAGTAGACTTATAGGAGTTATTTCATGTAAAATGAGGTGCTAAATCCTCTGGTGAAAACCGCGATGTCCTATCTTTAACCGTTTAGGAGATCGAGTAAAATGGAGAATAATAGATATTTGAAAATGAGATATATAAACATTTTATACGTTTGTACCTTTATCAACTGTTGAGAGTAGACTTATAGGAGTTATTTTATGTAAAATGAAATGCCAAATCCTCTGGTGAAAACCGCGATGTCCTATCTTTAACCGATTAGGAGATCGAGTAAAATGGAGAATAATAGATATTTGAAAATGTGATATATAAACATTTTATTCGTTTGTACCTTTATCAACTCATGAGAGTAGACTTATAGGACATATTTTATGTAAAATGAGGTGCTAAATCCACTGGTGAAAACAGCGAAGTCCTATCTTTAACCGTTTAGGAGATCGAGTAAAATGGAGAATAATAGATATTTGATAATGTGATATATAAACATTTTATTCGTTTGTACCTTTATCAACTCTTGAGAGTAGACTTATAAGACTTATTTTATGTAAAATGAGGTGCTAGATCCACTGGTGAAAACCGCGATGTCCTATCTTTAACCGTTTAAGAGATCGAGTAAAATGGAGAATAATAGATACTTGACAATGTGATATATAAACAATTTATTCGTTTGTACCTTGATCATCTCTTGAGAGTAGACTTATAGGACATATTTTATGTAAAATGAGGTGCTAAATCCACTGGTGAAAATTGCGATGTCCTATCTTTAACCGTTTAAGAGATCGAGTAAAATGGAGAATAATAGATACTTGACAATGTGATATATAAACAATTTATTCGTTTGTACCTTGATCAACTCTTGAGAGTAGACTTATAGGACATATTTTATGTAAAATGAAGTGCTAAATCCACTGGTGAAAACCGGGATGTCCTATCTTTAACCGTTTAGGAGATCGAGTAAAATGGAGAATAATAGATATTTGATAATGTGATATATAAACATTTTGGTCGTTTGTACCTTTATCAACTCTTGAGAGTAGACTTATAGGACATATTTTATATAAAATGAGGTGCTAAATCCACTGGTGAAAACCGCGATGTCCTATCTTTAACCGTTTAGGAGATCGAGTAAAATGGAGAATAATTGATACTTGACAATGTGATATTTAAAGATTTTATTCGTTTGTACCTTGATCAACTCTTGAGGGTAACCTTATAGGACTTATTTTATGTAAAATAAGGTGCTAAATTTACTGATAAAAACCACGATGTCCTATCTTTAACCGTTTAGGAGATCGAGTAAAATGGAGAATAATAGATATTGGAAAATGTGATATATAAACATTTTATTCGTTTGTACCTTGATCAACTCTTGAGGGTAGACTAATAGGACTTATTTTATGTAAAATAAGGTGCTATATCCACTGGTAGAAACCGCGATGTCCTATCTTTAACCGTTTAAGAGATCGAGTAAAATTGATAAAAACAGATATTTGAAAATGTGATATATAAACATTTTATTCGTTTGTACCTTTATCAACTCTTGAGGGTAGACTTATAGGAGTTATCTTATGTAAAATGAGGTGCTAAATCCTCTGGTAAAAACCGCGATGTCCTATCTTGAACCGTTTAGGAGATCGAGTAAAATTGATACAAACAGATATTTGAAAATGTGGTATATAAACATTTTACTCGTTTGTACCTTTATCAGCTCTTGAGAGTAGACTTATAGGACTTATTTTATGTAAAATAAGGAGCTAAATCCACTGAAAAAAACCGCGATGTCCTATCTTTAACCGTTTAGGAGATCGAGTAAAGTTGATAATAATAGATATTTGAAAATGTGATATATAAACATTTTATTCGTTTGTACCTTTATCAGCTCTTGAGAGTAGACTTATAGGACTTATTTTATGTAAAATATAGTGCTTAATCCACTGGTGAAAACCGCGATGTCCTATCTTTAACCGTTTAGGAGATCGAGTAAAATGGAGAATAATAGATATTTGAAAATGAGATATATAAACATTTTATACGTTTGTACCTTTATCAACTCATGAGAGTAGACTTATAGGGCTTATTTTATGTAAAATATAGTGCTTAATCCACTGGTGAAAACCGCGATGTCCTATCTTTTACCGTTTAGGAGATCGAGTAAAATGGAGAATAATAGATATTTGAAAATGAGATATATAAACATTTTATACGTTTGTACCTTTATCAACTCTTGAGAGTAGACTTATAAGACATATTTTATGTAAAATGAGGTGCTAAATCCACTGGTGAAAATTGCGATGTCCTATCTTTAACCGTTTAAGAGATCGAGTAAAATGGAGAATAATAGATACTTGACAATGTGATATATAAACAATTTATTCGTTTGTACCTTGATCAACTCTTGAGGGTAGACTTATAAGACTTATTTTATGTAAAATAAGGTGCTAAATCCACTGATAAAAGCCGCGATGTCCTATCTTTAACCGTTTAAGAGATCGAGTAAAATTGATATTAATAGATATTTGAAAATGTGATATATAAACATTTTATTCGTTTGTACCTTTATCAACTCTTGAGAGTAGACTTATAGGAGTTATTTTATGTAAAATGAGGTGCTAAATCCTCTGGTAAAAACCGCGATGTCCTATCTTTAACCGTTTAGGAGATCGAGTAACATGGAGAATAATAGATATTTGAAAATGTGATTTATAAACATTTTATTCGTTTGTACCTTTATCAACTTTTGAAAGTAGACTTATAAGACTTATTTTATGTAAAATGAGGTGCTAAATCCACTGGTGAAAACCGCGATGTCCTATCTTTAACCGTTAAGGAGATCGAGAGAAATGGAGAATAATAGATATTTTAAAATGTGATATATAAACATTTTATTCGTTTGTACCTTTATCAACTCTTGAGGGTAGACTTATAGGATTTATTTTATGTAAAATAAGGAGCTTAATCCACTGAAAAAAACCGCGATGTCCTATCTTTAACCGTTTAGGAGATCGAGTAAAGTTGATAATAATAGATATTTGAAAATGTGATATATAAACATTTTATTCGTTTGTACCTTTATCAGCTCTTGAGAGTAGGCTTATAGGACTTATTTTATGTAAAATATAGTGCTTAATCCACTGGTGAAAACCGCGATGTCCTATCTTTAACCGTTTAGGAGATCGAGTAAAATGGAGAATAATAGATATTTGAAAATGAGATATATAAACATTTTATACGTTTGTACCTTTATCAACTCATGAGAGTAGACTTATAGGACATATTTTATGTAAAATGAAGTGCTAAATCCACTGGTGAAAACCGGGATGTCCTATCTTTAACCGTTTAGGAGATCGAGTAAAATGGAGAATAATAGATATTTGATAATGTGATATATAAACATTTTGGTCGTTTGTACCTTTATCAACTCTTGAGAGTAGACTTATAGGACATATTTTATATAAAATGAGGTGCTAAATCCACTGGTGAAAACCGCGATGTCCTATCTTTAACCGTTTAGGAGATCGAGTAAAATGGAGAATAATTGATACTTGACAATGTGATATTTAAAGATTTTATTCGTTTGTACCTTGATCAACTCTTGAGGGTAACCTTATAGGACTTATTTTATGTAAAATAAGGTGCTAAATTTACTGATAAAAACGACGATGTCCTATCTTTAACCGTTTAGGAGATCGAGTAAAATGGAGAATAATAGATATTGGAAAATGTGATATATAAACATTTTATTCGTTTGTACCTTGATCAACTCTTGAGGGTAGACTAATAGGACTTATTTTATGTAAAATAAGGTGCTATATCCACTGGTAAAAACCGCGATGTCCTATCTTTAACCGTTTAAGAGATCGAGTAAAATTGATAAAAACAGATATTTGAAAATGTGATATATAAACATTTTATTCGTTTGTACCTTTATCAACTCTTGAGGGTAGACTTATAGAAGTTATCTTATGTAAAATGAGGTGCTAAATCCTCTGGTAAAAACCGCGATGTCCTATCTTGAACCGTTTAGGAGATCGAGTAAAATTGATAAAAACAGATATTTGAAAATGTGGTATATAAACATTTTACTCGTTTGTACCTTTATCAGCTCTTGAGAGTAAACTTATAGGACTTATTTTATGTAAAATAAGGAGCTAAATCCACTGAAAAAAACCGCGATGTCCTATCTTTAACCGTTTAGGAGATCGAGTAAAGTTGATAATAATAGATATTTGAAAATGTGATATATAAACATTTTATTCGTTTGTACCTTTATCAGCTCTTGAGAGTAGACTTATAGGACTTATTTTATGTAAAATATAGTGCTTAATCCACTGATGAAAACCGCGATGTCCTATCTTTAACCGTTTAGGAGATCGAGTAAAATGGAGAATAATAGATATTTGAAAATGAGATATATAAACATTTTATACGTTTGTACCTTTATCAACTCATGAGAGTAGACTTATAGGACATATTTTATGTAAAATGAAGTGCTAAATCCACTGGTAAAAACCGGGATGTCCTATCTTTAACCGTTTAGGAGATCGAGTAAAATGGAGAATAATAGATATTTGATAATGTGATATATAAACATTTTATTCGTTTGTACCTTTATCAACTCTTGAGAGTAGACTTATAGAACTTATTTTATGTAAAATGAGGTGCTGAATCCACTGGTGAAAATTGCGATGTCCTATCTTGAACCGTTTAGGAGATCGAGTAAAATGGAGAAAAATAGATATTTGAAAATGTGATATATAAACATTTTGGTCGTTTGTACCTTTATCAACTCTTGAGAGTAGACTTATAGGACAAGTTTTATATAAAATGAGGTGCTAAATCCACTGGTGAAAACCGCGATGTCCTATCTTTAACCGTTTAGGAGATCGAGTAAAATGGAGAATAATAGATACTTGACAATGTGATATTTAAACATTTTATTCGTTTGAACCTTGATCAACTCTTGAGGGTAACCTTATAGGACTTATTTTATGTAAAATAAGGTGCTAAATTTACTGATAAAAACCGCGATGTCCTATCTTTAACCGTTTAGGAGATCGAGTAAAATGGAGAATAATAGATATTTGAAAATGTGATATATAAACATTTTATTCGTTTGTACCTTTATCAACTTTTGAAAGTAGACTTATAAGACTTATTTTATGTAAAATAAGGTGCTAAATCCACTGATAAAAACCGCGATGTCCTATCTTTAACCGTTTAGAAGATCGAGTAAAATGGAGAATAATAGGTACTTGACAATGTGACATATAAACATTTTACTCGTTTGTACCTATATCAACTCTCGAGAGTTGACTTATAGAACTTATTTTATGTAAAATGAGGTGCTAAATCCACTGGTGAAAACCGCGATGTCCAATCTTTAACCGTTTAGGAGATCGAGTAAAATGGAGAATAATAGGTATTTGAAAATGTGATATATAAACATTTTATTCGTTTGTACCTTTATCAACTTTTGAAAGTAGACTTATAAGACTTATTTTATGTAAAATAAGGTGCTAAATCCACTGATAAAAACCGCGATGTCCTATCTTTAACCGTTTAGGAGATCGAGTAAAATGGAGAATAATAGGTACTTGACAATGTGATATATAAACATTTTACTCGTTTGTACCTTTATCAACTCTCGAGAGTTGACTTATAGAACTTATTTTATGTAAAATGAGGTGCTAAATTCACTGGTGAAAACCGCGATGTCCAATCTTTAACCGTTTAGGAGATCGAGTAAAATGGAGAATAATAGGTACTTGACAATGTGATATATAAACATTTTACTCGTTTGTACCTTTATCAACTCTCGAGAGTTGACTTATAGAACTTATTTTATGTAAAATGAGGTGCTAAATCCACTGGTGAAAACCGCGATGTCCAATCTTTAACCGTTTAGGAGATCGAGTAAAATGGAGAATAATTGATATTTGAAAATGTGATATATAAACATTTTATTCGTTTGTACCTTGATCAACTCTTGAGGGTAGCCTAATAGGACTTATTTTATGTAAAATAAGATGCTATATCCACTGGTAAAAACCGCGATGTCCTATCTTTAACCGTTTAAGAGATCGAGTAAAATTGATAAAAACAGATATTTGAAAATGTGATATATAAACAATTTATTCGTTTGTACCTTTATCAACTCTTGAGGGTAGACTTATAGGAGTTATCTTATGTGAAATGAGGTGCTAAATCCTCTGGTAAATACCGCGATGTCCTATCATGAACCGTTTAGGAGATGGAGTAAAATTGATAAAAACAGATATTTGAAAATGTGGTATATAAACATTTTATTCGTTTGTACCTTTATCAACTATTGAGAGTAGACTTATAGGAGTTATCTTATGTAAAATGAGGTGCTAAATCCTCTGGTGAAAACCGCGATGTCCTATCTATTACCGTTTAGGAGATCGAGTAAAATGGATATTAATAGATATTTGAAAATGTGATATATAAACATTTTATTCGTTTGTACCTTTATCAACTGTTGAGGGAAGACTTATAGGAGTTATCTTATGTAAAATGAGGTGCTAAATCCACTGGTGAAAACCGCGATGTCCTATCTTTAACCGTTTAAGAGATCGAGTAAAATGGAGAATAATAGATACTTGACAATGTGATATATAAACAATTTATTCGTTTGTACCTTTATCAACTCTCGAGAGTTGACTTATAGAACTTATTTTATGTAAAATGAGGTGCTAAATTCACTGGTGAAAACCGCGATGTCCAATCTTTAACCGTTTAGGAGATCGAGCAAAATGGAGAATAATTGATATTTGAAAATGTGATATATAAACATTTTATTCGTTTGTACCTTGATCAACTCTTGAGGGTAGCCTAATAGGACTTATTTTATGTAAAATAAGATGCTATATCCACTGGTAAAAACCGCGATGTCCTATCTTTAACCGTTTAAGAGATCGAGTAAAATGGAGAATAATAGATACTTGACAATGTGATATATAAACAATTTATTCGTTTGTACCTTGATCAGCTCTTGAGGGTAGACTTATAAGACTTTTTTTATGTAAAATAAGGTGCTAAATCCACTGATAAAAGCCGCGATGTCCTATTTTTAACCGTTTAAGAAATCGAGTAAAATTGATAATAATAGATATTTGAAAATGTGATATATAAACATTTTATTCGTTTGTACCTTTATCAACTCTTGAGGGTAGACTTATAGGAGTTATCTTATGTGAAATGAGGTGCTAAATCCTCTGGTAAATACTGCGATGTCCTATCATGAACCGTTTAGGAGATGGAGTAAAATTGATAAAAACAGATATTTGAAAATGTGGTATATAAACATTTTATTCGTTTGTACCTTTATCAACTGTTGAGGGAAGACTTATAGGAGTTATCTTATGTAAAATGAGGTGCTAAATCCACTGGTGAAAACCGCGATGTCCTATCTTTAACCGTTTAGGAGATCGAGTAAAATGGAGAATAATAGATATTTGAAAATGTGATATATAAACATTTTATTCGTTTGTACCTTTATCAACTTTTGAAAGTAGACTTATAAGACTTATTTTATGTAAAATAAGGTGCTAAATCCACTGATAAAAACCGCGATGTCCTATCTTTAACCGTTTAGGAGATCGAGTAAAATGGAGAATAATAGGTACTTGACAATGTGATATATAAACATTTTACTCGTTTGTACCTTTATCAACTCTCGAGAGTTGACCTATAGAACTTATTTTATGTAAAATGAGGTGCTAAATCCACTGGTGAGAACCGCGATGTCCAATCTTTAACCGTTTAGGAGATCGAGTAAAATGGAGAATAATAGATATTTGAAAATGTGATATATAAACATTTTATTCGTTTGTACCTTTATCAACTTTTGAAAGTAGACTTATAAGACTTATTTTATGTAAAATAAGGTGCTAAATCCACTGATAAAAACCGCGATGTCCTATCTTTAACCGTTTAGGAGATCGAGTAAAATGGAGAATAATAGGTACTTGACAATGTGATATATAAACATTTTACTCGTTTGTACCTTTATCAACTCTCGAGAGTTGACTTATAGAACTTATTTTATGTAAAATGAGGTGCTAAATTCACTGGTGAAAACCGCGATGTCCAATCTTTAACCGTTTAGGAGATCGAGTAAAATGGAGAATAATTGATATTTGAAAATGTGATATATAAACATTTTATTCGTTTGTACCTTGATCAACTCTTGAGGGTAGCCTAATAGGACTTATTTTATGTAAAATAAGATGCTATATCCACTGGTAAAAACCGCGATGTCCTATCTTTAACCGTTTAAGAGATCGAGTAAAATTGATAAAAACAGATATTTGAAAATGTGATATATAAACATTTTATTCGTTTGTACCTTTATCAACTCTTGAGGGTAGACTTATAGGAGTTATCTTATGTGAAATGAGGTGCTAAATCCTCTGGTAAATACCGCGATGTCCTATCATGAACCGTTTAGGAGATGGAGTAAAATTGATAAAAACAGATATTTGAAAATGTGGTATATAAACATTTTATTCGTTTGTACCTTTATCAACTGTTGAGGGAAGACTTATAGGAGTTATCTTATGTAAAATGAGGTGCTAAATCCACTGGTGAAAACCGCGATGTCCTATCTTTAACCGATTAAGAGATCGAGTAAAATGGAGAATAATAGATACTTGACAATGTGATATATAAACAATTTATTCGTTTGTACCTTTATCAACTATTGAGAGTAGACTTATAGGAGTTATCTTATGTAAAATGAGGTGCTAAATCCACTGGTGAAAACCGCGATGTCCTATCTTTAACCATTTAAGAGATCGAGTAAAATGGAAAACAATAGATACTTGACAATGTGATATATAAACAATTTATTCGTTTGTACCTTGATCAACTCTTGAGGGTAGACTTATAAGACTTATTTTATGTAAAATAAGGTGCTAAATCCACTGATAAAAGCCGCGATGTCCTATTTTTAACCGTTTAAGAGATCGAGTAAAATTGATATTAATAGATATTTGAAAATGTGACATATAAACATTTTATTCGTTTGTACCTTTATCAACTCTTGAGAGTAGACTTATAGGAGTTATTTTATGTAAAATGAGGTGCTAAATCCTCTGGTAAAAACCGCGATGTCCTATCTTTAGCCGTTTAGGAGATCGAGTAAAATGGAGAATAATAGATATCTGAAAATGTGATATATAAACATTTTATTCGTTTGTACCTTTATCAACTTTTGAAAGTAGACTTATAAGACTTATTTTATGTAAAATGAGGTGCTAAATCCACTGGTGAAAACCGCGATGTCCTATCTTTAATAGTTTAGAAGATCGAGTAAAATGGAGAATAATAGGTACTTGACAATGTGATATATAAACATTTTACTCGTTTGTACCTTTATCAACTCTCGAGAGTTGACTTATAGAACTTATTTTATGTAAAATGAGGTGCTAAATCCACTGGTGAGAACCGCGATGTCCAATCTTTAACCGTTTAGGAGATCGAGTAAAATGGAGAATAATAGATATTTGAAAATGTGATATATAAACATTTTATTCGTTTGTACCTTTATCAACTTTTGAAAGTAGACTTATAAGACTTATTTTATGTAAAATAAGGTGCTAAATCCACTGATAAAAACCGCGATGTCCTATCTTTAACCGTTTAGGAGATCGAGTAAAATGGAGAATAATAGGTACTTGACAATGTGATATATAAACATTTTACTCGTTTGTACCTTTATCAACTCTCGAGAGTTGACTTATAGAACTTATTTTATGTAAAATGAGGTGCTAAATTCACTGGTGAAAACCGCGATGTCCAATCTTTAACCGTTTAGGAGATCGAGTAAAATGGAGAATAATTGATATTTGAAAATGTGATATATAAACATTTTATTCGTTTGTACCTTGATCAACTCTTGAGGGTAGCCTAATAGGACTTATTTTATGTAAAATAAGATGCTATATCCACTGGTAAAAACCGCGATGTCCTATCTTTAACCGTTTAAGAGATCGAGTAAAATTGATAAAAACAGATATTTGAAAATGTGATATATAAACATTTTATTCGTTTGTACCTTTATCAACTCTTGAGGGTAGACTTATAGGAGTTATCTTATGTGAAATGAGGTGCTAAATCCTCTGGTAAATACCGCGATGTCCTATCATGAACCGTTTAGGAGATGGAGTAAAATTGATAAAAACAGATATTTGAAAATGTGGTATATAAACATTTTATTCGTTTGTACCTTGATCAACTCTTGAGGGTAGCCTAATAGGACTTATTTTATGTAAAATAAGATGCTATATCCACTGGTAAAATCCGCGATGTCCTATCTTTAACCGTTTAAGAGATCGAGTAAAATGGAGAATAATAGATACTTGACAATGTGATATATAAACAATTTATTCGTTTGTACCTTGATCAGCTCTTGAGGGTAGACTTATAAGAATTTTTTTATGTAAAATATGGTGCTAAATCCACTGATAAAAGCCGCGATGTCCTATTTTTAACCGTTTAAGAAATCGAGTAAAATTGATAATAATAGATATTTGAAAATGTGATATATAAACATTTTATTCGTTTGTACCTTTATCAACTCTTGAGGGTAGACTTATAGGAGTTATCTTATGTGAAATGAGGTGCTAAATCCTCTGGTAAATACCGCGATGTCCTATCATGAACCGTTTAGGAGATGGAGTAAAATTGATAAAAACAGATATTTGAAAATGTGGTATATAAACATTTTATTCGTTTGTACCTTTATCAACTGTTGAGGGAAGACTTATAGGAGTTATCTTATGTAAAATGAGGTGCTAAATCCACTGGTGAAAACCGCGATGTCCTATCTTTAACCGATTAAGAGATCGAGTAAAATGGAGAATAATAGATACTTGACAATGTGATATATAAACAATTTATTCGTTTGTACCTTTATCAACTATTGAGAGTAGACTTATAGGAGTTATCTTATGTAAAATGAGGTGCTAAATCCACTGGTGAAAACCGCGATGTCCTATCTTTAACCATTTAAGAGATCGAGTAAAATGGAGAACAATAGATACTTGACAATGTGATATATAAACAATTTATTCGTTTGTACCTTGATCAACTCTTGAGGGTAGACTTATAAGACTTATTTTATGTAAAATAAGGTGCTAAATCCACTGATAAAAGCCGCGATGTCCTATTTTTAACCGTTTAAGAGATCGAGTAAAATTGATAATAATAGATATTTGAAAATGTGACATATAAACATTTTATTCGTTTGTACCTTTATCAACTCTTGAGAGTAGACTTATAGGAGTTATTTTATGTAAAATGAGGTGCTAAATCCTCTGGTAAAAACCGCGATGTCCTATCTTTAGCCGTTTAGGAGATCGAGTAAAATGGAGAATAATAGATATTTGAAAATGTGATATATAAACATTTTATTCGTTTGTACCTTTATCAACTTTTGAAAGTAGACTTATAAGACTTATTTTATGTAAAATGAGGTGCTAAATCCACTGGTGAAAACCGCGATGTCCTATCTTTAATAGTTTAGAAGATCGAGTAAAATGGAGAATAATAGGTACTTGACAATGTGATATATAAACATTTTACTCGTTTGTACCTTTATCAACTCTCGAGAGTTGACTTATAGAACTTATTTTATGTAAAATGAGGTGCTAAATCCACTGGTGAGAACCGCGATGTCCAATCTTTAACCGTTTAGGAGATCGAGTAAAATGGAGAATAATAGATATTTGAAAATGTGATATATAAACATTTTATTCGTTTGTACCTTTATCAACTTTTGAAAGTAGACTTATAAGACTTATTTTATGTAAAATAAGGTGCTAAATCCACTGATAAAAACCGCGATGTCCTATCTTTAACCGTTTAGGAGATCGAGTAAAATGGAGAATAATAGGTACTTGACAATGTGATATATAAACATTTTACTCGTTTGTACCTTTATCAACTCTCGAGAGTTGACTTATAGAACTTATTTTATGTAAAATGAGGTGCTAAATTCACTGGTGAAAACCGCGATGTCCAATCTTTAACCGTTTAGGAGATCGAGTAAAATGGAGAATAATAGATATTTGAAAATGTGATATATAAACATTTTATTCGTTTGTACCTTTATCAACTTTTGAAAGTAGACTTATAAGACTTATTTTATGTAAAATGAGGTGCTAAATCCACTGGTGAAAACCGCGATGTCCTATCTTTAACCGTTTAGGAGATCGAGAGAAATGGAGAATAATAGATATTTTAAAATGTGATATATAAACATTTTATTCGTTTGTACCTTTATCAACTCTTGAGGGTAGACTTATAGGACTTATTTTATGTAAAATAAGGAGCTAAATCCACTGAAAAAACCGCGATGTCCTATCTTTAACCGTTTAGGAGATCGAGTAAAATGGAGAATAATAGATATTTGAAAATGAGATATATAAACATTTTATACGTTTGTACCTTTATCAACTCATGCGAGTAGACTTATAGAACTTATTTTATGTAAAATGAGGTGCTGAATCCACTGATAAAAACCGCGATGTCCTATCTTTAACCGTTTAGGAGATCGAGTAAAATGGAGAATAATAGGTACTTGACAATGTGATATATAAACATTTTACTCGATTGTACCTTTATCAACTCTCGAGAGTTGACTTATAGAACTTATTTTATGTAAAATGAGGTGCTAAATCCACTGGTGAAAACCGCGATGTCCAATTTTTAACCGTTTAGGAGATCGAGTAAAATGGAGAATAATTGATATTTGAAAATGTGATATATAAACATTTTATTCGTTTGTACCTTGATCAACTCTTGAGGGTAGCCTAATAGGACTTATTTTATGTAAAATAAGATGCTATATCCACTGGTAAAAACCGCGATGTCCTATCTTTAACCGTTTAAGAGATCGAGTAAAATTGATAAAAACAGATATTTGAAAATGTGATATATAAACATTTTATTCGTTTGTACCTTTATCAACTCTTGAGGGTAGACTTATAGGAGTTATCTTATGTGAAATGAGGTGCTAAATCCTCTGGTAAATACCGCGATGTCCTATCATGAACCGTTTAGGAGATGGAGTAAAATTGATAAAAACAGATATTTGAAAATGTGGTATATAAACATTTTATTCGTTTGTAACTTTATCAACTATTGAGAGTAGACTTATAGGAGTTATCTTATGTAAAATGAGGTGCTAAATCCTCTGGTGAAAACCGCGATGTCCTATCTATTACCGTTTAGGAGATCGAGTAAAATGGATATTAATAGATATTTGAAAATGTGATATATAAACATTTTATTCGTTTGTACCTTTATCAACTGTTGAGGGAAGACTTATAGGAGTTATCTTATGTAAAATGAGGTGCTAAATCCACTGGTGAAAACCGCGATGTCCAATCTTTAACCGTTTAGGAGATCGAGTAAAATGGAGAATAATTGATATTTGAAAATGTGATATATAAACATTTTATTCGTTTGTACCTTGATCAACTCTTGAGGGTAGCCTAATAGGACTTATTTTATGTAAAATAAGATGCTATATCCACTGGTAAAAACCGCGATGTCCTATCTTTAACCGTTTAAGAGATCGAGTAAAATTGATAAAAACAGATATTTGAAAATGTGATATATAAACATTTTATTCGTTTGTACCTTTATCAACTCTTGAGGGTAGACTTATAGGAGTTATCTTATGTGAAATGAGGTGCTAAATCCTCTGGTAAATACCGCGATGTCCTATCATGAACCGTTTAGGAGATGGAGTAAAATTGATAAAAACAGATATTTGAAAATGTGGTATATAAACATTTTATTCGTTTGTACCTTTATCAACTATTGAGAGTAGACTTATAGGAGTTATCTTATGTAAATTGAGGTGCTAAATCCTCTGGTGAAAACCGCGATGTCCTATCTATTACCGTTTAGGAGATCGAGTAAAATGGATATTAATAGATATTTGAAAATGTGATATATAAACATTTTATTCGTTTGTACCTTTATCAACTGTTGAGGGAAGACTTATAGGAGTTATCTTATGTAAAATGAGGTGCTAAATCCACTGGTGAAAACCGCGATGTCCTATCTTTAACCGTTTAAGAGATCGAGTAAAATGGTGAATAATAGATACTTGACAATGTGATATATAAGCAATTTATTCGTTTGTACCTTTATCAACTATTGAGAGTAGACTTATAGGAGGTATCTTATGTAAAATGAGGTGCTAAATCCACTGGTGAAAACCGCGATGTCCTATCTTTAACCGTTTAAGAGATCGAGTAAAATGGAGAATAATAGATACTTGACAATGTGATATATAAACAATTTATTCGTTTGTACCTTGATCAACTCTTGAGGGTAGACTTATAAGACTTATTTTATGTAAAATAAGGTGCTAAATCCACTGATAAAAGCCGCGATGTCCTATTTTTAACCGTTTAAGAGATCGAGTAAAATTGATAATAATGGATATTTGAAAATGTGATATATAAACATTTTATTCGTTTGTACCTTTATCAACTCTTGAGAGTAGACTTATAGGAGTTATTTTATGTAAAATGAGGTGCTAAATCCTCTGGTAAAAACCGCGATGTCCTATCTTTAGCCGTTTAGGAGATCGAGTAAAATGGAGAATAATAGATATTTGAAAATGTGATATATAAACATTTTATTCGTTTGTACCTTTATCAACTTTTGAAAGTAGACTTATAAGACTTATTTTATGTAAAATGAGGTGCTAAATCCACTGGTGAAAACCGCGATGTCCTATCTTTAACCGTTTAGGAGATCGAGAGAAATGGAGAATAATAGATATTTTAAAATGTGATATATAAACATTTTATTCGTTTGTACCTTTATCAACTCTTGAGGGTAGACTTATAGGACTTATTTTATGTAAAATAAGGAGCTAAATCCACTGAAAAAACCGCGATGTCCTATCTTTAACCGTTTAGGAGATCGAGTAAAATGGAGAATAATAGATATTTGAAAATGAGATATATAAACATTTTATACGTTTGTACCTTTATCAACTCATGCGAGTAGACTTATAGAACTTATTTTATGTAAAATGAGGTGCTGAATCCACTGGTGAAAATTGCGATGTCCTATCTTGAACCGTTTAGGAGATCGAGTAAAATGGAGAAAAATAGATATTTGAAAATGTGATATATAAACATTTTATTCGTTTGCACCTTTATCAACTTTTGAAAGTAAACTTATAAGACTTATTTTATGTAAAATAAGGTGCTAAATCCACTGATAAAAACCGCGATGTCCTATCTTTAATCGTTTAGGAGATCGAGTAAAATGGAGAATAATAGGTACTTGACAATGTGATATATAAACATTTTACTCGTTTGTACCTTTATCAACTCTCGAGAGTTGACTTATAGAACTTATTTTATGTAAAATGAGGTGCTAAATTCACTGGTGAAAACCGCGATGTCCAATCTTTAACCGTTTAGGAGATCGAGTAAAATGGAGAATAATAGGTACTTGACAATGTGATATATAAACATTTTACTCGATTGTACCTTTATCAACTCTCGAGAGTTGACTTATAGAACTTATTTTATGTAAAATGAGGTGCTAAATCCACTGGTGAAAACCGCGATGTCCAATCTTTAACCGTTTAGGAGATCGAGTAAAATGGAGAATAATTGATATTTGAAAATGTGATATATAAACATTTTATTCGTTTGTACCTTGATGAACTCTTGAGGGTAGCCTAATAGGACTTATTTTATGTAAAATAAGATGCTATATCCACTGGTAAAAACCGCGATGTCCTATCTTTAACCGTTTAAGAGATCGAGTAAAATTGATAAAAACAGATATTTGAAAATGTGATATATAAACATTTTATTCGTTTGTACCTTTATCAACTCTTGAGGGTAGACTTATAGGAGTTATCTTATGTGAAATGAGGTGCTAAATCCTCTGGTAAATACCGCGATGTCCTATCATGAACCGTTTAGAAGATGGAGTAAAATTGATAAAAACAGATATTTGAAAATGTGGTATATAAACATTTTATTCGTTTGTACCTTTATCAACTATTGAGAGTAGACTTATAGGAGTTATCTTATGTAAAATGAGGTGCTAAATCCTCTGGTGAAAACCGCGATGTCCTATCTATTACCGTTTAGGAGATCGAGTAAAATGGATATTAATAGATATTTGAAAATGTGATATATAAACATTTTATTCGTTTGTACCTTTATCAACTGTTGAGGGAAGACTTATAGGAGTTATCTTATGTAAAATGAGGTGCTAAATCCACTGGTGAAAACCGCGATGTCCAATCTTTAACCGTTTAGGAGATCGAGTAAAATGGAGAATAATTGATATTTGAAAATGTGATATATAAACATTTTATTCGTTTGTACCTTGATCAACTCTTGAGGGTAGCCTAATAGGACTTATTTTATGTAAAATAAGATGCTATATCCACTGGTAAAAACCGCGATGTCCTATCTTTACCGTTTAAGAGATCGAGTAAAATTGATAAAAACAGATATTTGAAAATGTGATATATAAACATTTTATTCGTTTGTACCTTTATCAACTCTTGAGGGTAGACTTATAGGAGTTATCTTATGTGAAATGAGGTGCTAAATCCTCTGGTAAATACCGCGATGTCCTATCATGAACCGTTTAGGAGATGGAGTAAAATTGATAAAAACAGATATTTGAAAATGTGGTATATAAACATTTTATTCGTTTGTACCTTTATCAACTATTGAGAGTAGACTTATAGGAGTTATCTTATGTAAAATGAGGTGCTAAATCCTCTGGTGAAAACCGCGATGTCCTATCTATTACCGTTTAGGAGATCGAGTAAAATGGATATTAATAGATATTTGAAAATGTGATATATAAACATTTTATTCGTTTGTACCTTTATCAACTGTTGAGGGAAGACTTATAGGAGTTATCTTATGTAAAATGAGGTGCTAAATCCACTGGTGAAAACCGCGATGTCCTATCTTTAACCGTTTAAGAGATCGAGTAAAATGGAGAATAATAGATACTTGACAATGTGATATATAAACAATTTATTCGTTTGTACCTTTATCAACTATTGAGAGTAGACTTATAGGAGTTATCTTATGTAAAATGAGGTGCTAAATCCACTGGTGAAAACCGCGATGTCCTATCTTTAACCATTTAAGAGATCGAGTAAAATGGAGAATAATAGATACTTGACAATGTGATATATAAACAATTTATTCGTTTGTACCTTGATCAGCTCTTGAGGGTAGACTTATAAGACTTTTTTTATGTAAAATAAGGTGCTAAATCCACTGATAAAAGCCGCGATGTCCTATTTTTAACCGTTTAAGAGATCGAGTAAAATTGATAATAATAGATATTTGAAAATGTGATATATTAACATTTTATTCGTTTGTACCTTTATCAACTCTTGAGAGTAGACTTATAGGAGTTATTTTATGTAAAATGAGGTGCTAAATCCTCTGGTAAAAACCGCGATGTCCTATCTTTAGCCGTTTAGGAGATCGAGTAAAATGGAGAATAATAGATACTTGACAATGTGATATTTAAACATTTTATACGTTTTTACCTTTATCAACTCTTGAGAGTAGACTTATGAGACCTATTTTATGTAAAATAAGGTGCTAAATCCACTGATAAAAACCGCGATGTCCTATCTTTAACCGTTTAGAAGATCGAGTAAAATGGAGAATAATAGGTACTTGACAATGTGATATATAAACATTTTACTCGTTTGTACCTTTATCAACTCTCGAGAGTTGACTTATAGAACTTATTTTATGTAAAATGAGGTGCTAAATCCACTGGTGAAAACCGCGATGTCCAATCTTTAACCGTTTAGGAGATCGAGTAAAATGGAGAATAATAGATATTTGAAAATGTGATATATAAACATTTTATTCGTTTGTACCTTTATCAACTTTTGAAAGTAGACTTATAAGACTTATTTTATGTAAAATAAGGTGCTAAATCCACTGATAAAAACCGCGATGTCCTATCTTTAACCGTTTAGGAGATCGAGTAAAATGGAGAATAATAGGTACTTGACAATGTGATATATAAACATTTTACTCGTTTGTACCTTAATCAACTCTCGAGAGTTGACTTATAGAACTTATTTTATGTAAAATGAGGTGCTAAATTCACTGGTGAAAACCGCGATGTCCAATCTTTAACCGTTTAGGAGATCGAGTAAAATGGAGAATAATAGGTACTTGACAATGTGATATATAAACATTTTACTCGTTTGTACCTTTATCAACTCTCGAGAGTTGACTTATAGAACTTATTTTATGTAAAATGAGGTGCTAAATCCACTGGTGAAAACCGCGATGTCCAATCTTTAACCGTTTAGGAGATCGAGTAAAATGGAGAATAATTGATATTTGAAAATGTGATATATAAACATTTTATTCGTTTGTACATTTATCAACTCTTGAGGGTAGCCTAATAGGACTTATTTTATGTAAAATAAGATGCTATATCCACTGGTAAAAACCGCGATGTCCTATCTTTAACCGTTTAAGAGATCGAGTAAAATTGATAAAAACAGATATTTGAAAATGTGGTATATAAACATTTTATTCGTTTGTACCTTTATCAACTATTGAGAGTAGACTTGTAGGAGTTATCTTATGTAAAATGAGGTGCTAAATCCTCTGGTGAAAACCGCGATGTCCTATCTATTACCGTTTAGGAGATCGAGTAAAATGGATATTAATAGATATTTGAAAATGTGATATATAAACATTTTATTCGTTTGTACCTTTATCAACTGTTGAGGGAAGACTTATAGGAGTTATCTTATGTAAAATGAGGTGCTAAATCCACTGGTGAAAACCGCGATGTCCTATCTTTAACCGTTTAAGAGATCGAGTAAAATGGAGAATAATAGATACTTGACAATGTGATATATAAACAATTTATTCGTTTGTACCTTTATCAACTATTGAGAGTAGACTTATAGGAGGTACCTTATGTAAAATAAGGTGCTAAATCCACTGGTGAAAACCGCGATGTCCTATCTTTAACCGTTTAGGAGATCGAGTAAAATGGAGAATAATAGGTACTTGACAATGTGATATATAAACATTTCACTCGTTTGTACCTTTATCAACTCTCGAGAGTTGACTTATAGAACTTATTTTATGTAAAATGAGGTGCTAAATCCACTGGTGAAAACCGCGATGTCCAATCTTTAACCGTTTAGGAGATCGAGTAAAATGGAGAATAATAGGTACTTGACAATGTGATATATAAACATTTTACTCGTTTGTACCTTTATCAACTCTCGAGAGTTGACTTATAGAACTTATTTTATGTAAAATGAGGTGCTAAATCCACTGGTGAAAACCGCGATGTCCAATCTTTAACCGTTTAGGAGATCGAGTAAAATGGAGAATAATTGATATTTGAAAATGTGATATATAAACATTTTATTCGTTTGTACCTTGATCAACTCTTGAGGGTAGCCTAATAGGACTTATTTTATGTAAAATAAGATGCTATATCCACTGGTAAAAACCGCGATGTCCTATCTTTACCGTTTAAGAGATCGAGTAAAATTGATAAAAACAGATATTTGAAAATGTGATATATAAACATTTTATTCGTTTGTACCTTTATCAACTCTTGAGGGTAGACTTATAGGAGTTATCTTATGTGAAATGAGGTGCTAAATCCTCTGGTAAATACCGCGATGTCCTATCATGAACCGTTTAGGAGATGGAGTAAAATTGATAAAAACAGATATTTGAAAATGTGGTATATAAACATTTTATTCGTTTGTACCTTTATCAACTATTGAGAGTAGACTTATAGGAGTTATCTTATGTAAAATGAGGTGCTAAATCCTCTGGTGAAAACCGCGATGTCCTATCTATTACCGTTTAGGAGATCGAGTAAAATGGATATTAATAGATATTTGAAAATGTGATATATAAACATTTTATTCGTTTGTACCTTTATCAACTGTTGAGGGAAGACTTATAGGAGTTATCTTATGTAAAATGAGGTGCTAAATCCACTGGTGAAAACCGCGATGTCCTATCTTTAACCGTTTAAGAGATCGAGTAAAATGGAGAATAATAGATACTTGACAATGTGATATATAAACAATTTATTCGTTTGTACCTTTATCAACTATTGAGAGTAGACTTATAGGAGTTATCTTATGTAAAATGAGGTGCTAAATCCACTGGTGAAAACCGCGATGTCCTATCTTTAACCATTTAAGAGATCGAGTAAAATGGAGAATAATAGATACTTGACAATGTGATATATAAACAATTTATTCGTTTGTACCTTGATCAGCTCTTGAGGGTAGACTTATAAGACTTTTTTTATGTAAAATAAGGTGCTAAATCCACTGATAAAAGCCGCGATGTCCTATTTTTAACCGTTTAAGAGATCGAGTAAAATTGATAATAATAGATATTTGAAAATGTGATATATTAACATTTTATTCGTTTGTACCTTTATCAACTCTTGAGAGTAGACTTATAGGAGTTATTTTATGTAAAATGAGGTGCTAAATCCTCTGGTAAAAACCGCGATGTCCTATCTTTAGCCGTTTAGGAGATCGAGTAAAATGGAGAATAATAGATACTTGACAATGTGATATTTAAACATTTTATACGTTTTTACCTTTATCAACTCTTGAGAGTAGACTTATGAGACCTATTTTATGTAAAATAAGGTGCTAAATCCACTGATAAAAACCGCGATGTCCTATCTTTAACCGTTTAGAAGATCGAGTAAAATGGAGAATAATAGGTACTTGACAATGTGATATATAAACATTTTACTCGTTTGTACCTTTATCAACTCTCGAGAGTTGACTTATAGAACTTATTTTATGTAAAATGAGGTGCTAAATCCACTGGTGAAAACCGCGATGTCCAATCTTTAACCGTTTAGGAGATCGAGTAAAATGGAGAATAATAGATATTTGAAAATGTGATATATAAACATTTTATTCGTTTGTACCTTTATCAACTTTTGAAAGTAGACTTATAAGACTTATTTTATGTAAAATAAGGTGCTAAATCCACTGATAAAAACCGCGATGTCCTATCTTTAACCGTTTAGGAGATCGAGTAAAATGGAGAATAATAGGTACTTGACAATGTGATATATAAACATTTTACTCGTTTGTACCTTAATCAACTCTCGAGAGTTGACTTATAGAACTTATTTTATGTAAAATGAGGTGCTAAATTCACTGGTGAAAACCGCGATGTCCAATCTTTAACCGTTTAGGAGATCGAGTAAAATGGAGAATAATAGGTACTTGACAATGTGATATATAAACATTTTACTCGTTTGTACCTTTATCAACTCTCGAGAGTTGACTTATAGAACTTATTTTATGTAAAATGAGGTGCTAAATCCACTGGTGAAAACCGCGATGTCCAATCTTTAACCGTTTAGGAGATCGAGTAAAATGGAGAATAATTGATATTTGAAAATGTGATATATAAACATTTTATTCGTTTGTACATTTATCAACTCTTGAGGGTAGCCTAATAGGACTTATTTTATGTAAAATAAGATGCTATATCCACTGGTAAAAACCGCGATGTCCTATCTTTAACCGTTTAAGAGATCGAGTAAAATTGATAAAAACAGATATTTGAAAATGTGGTATATAAACATTTTATTCGTTTGTACCTTTATCAACTATTGAGAGTAGACTTGTAGGAGTTATCTTATGTAAAATGAGGTGCTAAATCCTCTGGTGAAAACCGCGATGTCCTATCTATTACCGTTTAGGAGATCGAGTAAAATGGATATTAATAGATATTTGAAAATGTGATATATAAACATTTTATTCGTTTGTACCTTTATCAACTGTTGAGGGAAGACTTATAGGAGTTATCTTATGTAAAATGAGGTGCTAAATCCACTGGTGAAAACCGCGATGTCCTCTCTTTAACCGTTTAAGAGATCGAGTAAAATGGAGAATAATAGATACTTGACAATGTGATATATAAACAATTTATTCGTTTGTACCTTTATCAACTATTGAGAGTAGACTTATAGGAGGTACCTTATGTAAAATAAGGTGCTAAATCCACTGGTGAAAACCGCGATGTCCTATCTTTAACCGTTTAGGAGATCGAGTAAAATGGAGAATAATAGGTACTTGACAATGTGATATATAAACATTTTACTCGTTTGTACCTTTATCAACTCTCGAGAGTTGACTTATAGAACTTATTTTATGTAAAATGAGGTGCTAAATCCACTGGTGAAAACCGCGATGTCCAATCTTTAACCGTTTAGGAGATCGAGTAAAATGGAGAATAATAGGTACTTGACAATGTGATATATAAACATTTTACTCGTTTGTACCTTTATCAACTCTCGAGAGTTGACTTATAGAACTTATTTTATGTAAAATGAGGTGCTAAATCCACTGGTGAAAACCGCGATGTCCAATCTTTAACCGTTTAGGAGATCGAGTAAAATGGAGAATAATTGATATTTGAAAATGTGATATATAAACATTTTATTCGTTTGTACCTTGATCAACTCTTGAGGGTAGCCTAATAGGACTTATTTTATGTAAAATAAGATGCTATATCCACTGGTAAAAACCGCGATGTCCTATCTTTAACCGTTTAAGAGATCGAGTAAAATTGATAAAAACAGATATTTGAAAATGTGATATATAAACAATTTATTCGTTTGTACCTTTATCAACTCTTGAGGGTAGACTTATAGGAGTTATCTTATGTGAAATGAGGTGCTAAATCCTCTGGTAAATACCGCGATGTCCTATCATGAACCGTTTAGGAGATGGAGTAAAATTGATAAAAACAGATATTTGAAAATGTGGTATATAAACATTTTATTCGTTTGTACCTTTATCAACTATTGAGAGTAGACTTATAGGAGTTATCTTATGTAAAATGAGGTGCTAAATCCTCTGGTGAAAACCGCGATGTCCTATCTATTACCGTTTAGGAGATCGAGTAAAATGGATATTAATAGATATTTGAAAATGTGATATATAAACATTTTATTCGTTTGTACCTTTATCAACTGTTGAGGGAAGACTTATAGGAGTTATCTTATGTAAAATGAGGTGCTAAATCCACTGGTAAAAACCGCGATGTCCTATCTTTAACCGTTTAAGAGATCGAGTAAAATGGAGAATAATAGATATTTGAAAATGAGATATATAAACATTTTATTCGTTTGTACCTTTATCAACTCATGAGAGTAGACTTATAGAACTTATTTTATGTAAAATGAGGTGCTGAATCCACTGGTGAAAATTGCGATGTCCTATCTTGAACCGTTTAGGAGATCGAGTAAAATGGAGAAAAATAGATATTTGAAAATGTGATATATATACATTTTGGTCGTTTGTACCTTTATCAACTCTTGAGAGTAGACTTATAGGACATATTTTATATAAAATGAGGTGCTAAATCCACTGGTGAAAACCGCGATGTCCTATCTTTAACCGTTTAGGAGATCGAGAAAAATGGAGAATAATAGATACTTGACAATGTGATATTTAAACATTTTATTCGTTTTTACCTTTATCAACTCTTGAGAGTAGACTTATGAGACCTATTTTATGTAAAATGAGGTGCTAAATCCACTGTTGAAAACCGCGATGTGATATCTTTAACCGTTTAGGAGATCGAGTAAAATGGAGAAAAATAGATATTTGAAAATGTGATATATAAACATTTTATTCGTTTTTACCTTTATCAACGCTTGAGAGTAGACTTATAGGACCTATTTTATGTAATATGAGGTGCTAAATCCACTGGTGAAAACCTCGATGTCCTATCTTTAACCGTTTAGGAGATCGAGTAAAATTTAGAATAATAGATATTTGAAAATGTGATATATAAACATCTTATTCGTTTGTACCTTTATCAACATTTGAGAGTAGACTTATAGGACCTATTTTATATAAAATGAGGTGCTAAATCCACTGGTGAAAACCGCGATGTCCTATCTTTAACCGTTTAGAAGATCGAGTGAAATGGAGAATAATAGATATTTGAAATTGTGATATATAAACATTTTATTCGTTTTTAAATTTATCAACTCTTGAGAGTAGACTTAAAGAACTTATTTTATGTAAAATGGGGTGCTTAATCCACTGATGAAAACCGCGATGTCCTATCTTTTACCGTTTAGGAGATCGAGTAAAATGGAGAATAATAGATATTAGAAAATGTGATATATAAACATTTTATTCGTTTTTACTTTTATCAACTCTTGAGAGTAGACTTATAGGACTTATTTTATGTAAAATGAGGTGCTAAATCCACTGGTGAAAACCGCAATGTCCTATGTTTAACCGTTTAGGAGATCGAGTAAAATGGAGAATAATGGATATTTGAAAATGTGATATATAAACATTTTATTCGTTTGTACCTTTATCAACCATTGAGAGTAGACTTATAGGACATATTTTATGTAAAATGAGGTGCTAAATCCACTGGTGAAAACCGCGATGTCCTATCTTTAACCGTTTAGGAGATCGAGTAAAATGGAGAATAATAGATATTTCAAAATGTGATATATAAACATTTTATTCGTTTGTACCTTGATCAACTCTTGAGGGTAGACTTATAGGACTTATTTTATGTAAAATGAGGTGCTAAATCCACTGGTGAAAACCGCGATGTCCTATCTTTAACCGTTTAAGAGATCGAGTAAAATTGATAAAAACAGATATTTGAAAATGTGATATATAAACAATTTATTCGTTTGTACCTTTATCAACTCTTGAGGGTAGACTTATAGGAGTTATCTTATGTGAAATGAGGTGCTAAATCCTCTGATAAATACCGCGATGTCCTATCATGAACCGTTTAGGAGATGGAGTAAAATTGATAAAAACAGATATTTGAAAATGTGGTATATAAACATTTTATTCGTTTGTACCTTTATCAACTATTGAGAGTAGACTTGTAGGAGTTATCTTATGTAAAATGAGGTGCTAAATCCTCTGGTGAAAACCGCGATGTCCTATCTATTACCGTTTAGGAGATCGAGTAAAATGGATATTAATAGATATTTGAAAATGTGATATATAAACATTTTATTCGTTTGTACCTTTATCAACTGTTGAGGGAAGACTTATAGGAGTTATCTTATGTAAAATGAGGTGCTAAATCCACTGGTGAAAACCGCGATGTCCTATCTTTAACCGTTTAAAAGATCGAGTAAAATGGAGAATAATAGATACTTGACAATGTGATATATAAACAATTTATTCGTTTGTACCTTTATCAACTATTGAGAGTAGACTTATAGGAGGTACCTTATGTAAAATAAGGTGCTAAATCCACTGGTGAAAACCGCGATGTCCTATCTTTAACCGTTTAGGAGATCGAGTAAAATGGAGAATAATAGGTACTTGACAATGTGATATATAAACATTTTACTCGTTTGTACCTTTATCAACTCTCGAGAGTTGACTTATAGAACTTATTTTATGTAAAATGAGGTGCTAAATCCACTGGTGAAAACCGCGATGTCCAATCTTTAACCGTTTAGGAGATCGAGTAAAATGGAGAATAATAGGTACTTGACAATGTGATATATAAACATTTTACTCGTTTGTACCTTTATCAACTCTCGAGAGTTGACTTATAGAACTTATTTTATGTAAAATGAGGTGCTAAATCCACTGGTGAAAACCGCGATGTCCAATCTTTAACCGTTTAGGAGATCGAGTAAAATGGAGAATAATTGATATTTGAAAATGTGATATATAAACATTTTATTCGTTTGTACCTTGATCAACTCTTGAGGGTAGCCTAATAGGACTTATTTTATGTAAAATAAGATGCTATATCCACTGGTAAAAACCGCGATGTCCTATCTTTAACCGTTTAAGAGATCGAGTAAAATTGATAAAAACAGATATTTGAAAATGTGATATATAAACAATTTATTCGTTTGTACCTTTATCAACTCTTGAGGGTAGACTTATAGGAGTTATCTTATGTGAAATGAGGTGCTAAATCCTCTGGTAAATACCGCGATGTCCTATCATGAACCGTTTAGGAGATGGAGTAAAATTGATAAAAACAGATATTTGAAAATGTGGTATATAAACATTTTATTCGTTTGTACCTTTATCAACTATTGAGAGTAGACTTATAGGAGTTATCTTATGTAAAATGAGGTGCTAAATCCTCTGGTGAAAACCGCGATGTCCTATCTATTACCGTTTAGGAGATCGAGTAAAATGGATATTAATAGATATTTGAAAATGTGATATATAAACATTTTATTCGTTTGTACCTTTATCAACTGTTGAGGGAAGACTTATAGGAGTTATCTTATGTAAAATGAGGTGCTAAATCCACTGGTAAAAACCGCGATGTCCTATCTTTAACCGTTTAAGAGATCGAGTAAAATGGAGAATAATAGATATTTGAAAATGAGATATATAAACATTTTATTCGTTTGTACCTTTATCAACTCATGAGAGTAGACTTATAGAACTTATTTTATGTAAAATGAGGTGCTGAATCCACTGGTGAAAATTGCGATGTCCTATCTTGAACCGTTTAGGAGATCGAGTAAAATGGAGAAAAATAGATATTTGAAAATGTGATATATATACATTTTGGTCGTTTGTACCTTTATCAACTCTTGAGAGTAGACTTATAGGACATATTTTATATAAAATGAGGTGCTAAATCCACTGGTGAAAACCGCGATGTCCTATCTTTAACCGTTTAGGAGATCGAGAAAAATGGAGAATAATAGATACTTGACAATGTGATATTTAAACATTTTATTCGTTTTTACCTTTATCAACTCTTGAGAGTAGACTTATGAGACCTATTTTATGTAAAATGAGGTGCTAAATCCACTGTTGAAAACCGCGATGTGATATCTTTAACCGTTTAGGAGATCGAGTAAAATGGAGAAAAATAGATATTTGAAAATGTGATATATAAACATTTTATTCGTTTTTACCTTTATCAACGCTTGAGAGTAGACTTATAGGACCTATTTTATGTAATATGAGGTGCTAAATCCACTGGTGAAAACCTCGATGTCCTATCTTTAACCGTTTAGGAGATCGAGTAAAATTTAGAATAATAGATATTTGAAAATGTGATATATAAACATCTTATTCGTTTGTACCTTTATCAACATTTGAGAGTAGACTTATAGGACCTATTTTATATAAAATGAGGTGCTAAATCCACTGGTGAAAACCGCGATGTCCTATCTTTAACCGTTTAGAAGATCGAGTGAAATGGAGAATAATAGATATTTGAAATTGTGATATATAAACATTTTATTCGTTTTTAAATTTATCAACTCTTGAGAGTAGACTTAAAGAACTTATTTTATGTAAAATGGGGTGCTTAATCCACTGATGAAAACCGCGATGTCCTATCTTTTACCGTTTAGGAGATCGAGTAAAATGGAGAATAATAGATATTAGAAAATGTGATATATAAACATTTTATTCGTTTTTACTTTTATCAACTCTTGAGAGTAGACTTATAGGACTTATTTTATGTAAAATGAGGTGCTAAATCCACTGGTGAAAACCGCAATGTCCTATGTTTAACCGTTTAGGAGATCGAGTAAAATGGAGAATAATGGATATTTGAAAATGTGATATATAAACATTTTATTCGTTTGTACCTTTATCAACCATTGAGAGTAGACTTATAGGACATATTTTATGTAAAATGAGGTGCTAAATCCACTGGTGAAAACCGCGATGTCCTATCTTTAACCGTTTAGGAGATCGAGTAAAATGGAGAATAATAGATATTTCAAAATGTGATATATAAACATTTTATTCGTTTGTACCTTGATCAACTCTTGAGGGTAGACTTATAGGACTTATTTTATGTAAAATGAGGTGCTAAATCCACTGGTGAAAACCGCGATGTCCTATCTTTTACCGTTTAGGAGATCGAGTAAAATGGAGAATAATAGATATTTGAAAATGTGATATATTAACATTTTATTCGTTTGTACCTTGATCAACTCATGAGGGTAGACTTATAGGACCTATTTTATGTAAAATGAGGTGCTAAATATACTGGTGAAAACCGCGATGTGATATCTTTAACCGTTTAGGAGATCGAGTAAAATGGAGAATAATAGATATTAGAAAATGTGATATATAAACATTTTATTCGTTTTTACTTTTATCAACTCTTGAGAGTAGCCTTATAAGACCTATTTTATGTAAAATGAGGTTCTAAATCCACTGGTGAAAACCGCGATGTCTTATCTTTAACCGTTTAGGAGATCGAGTAAAATGGAGGATAATAGATATTTGATAATGTGATATATAAACATTTTATTCGTTTGTACCTTTATCAACTCCTGAGAGTAGACTTATAGGACATATTTTATGTAAAATGGGGTGCTTAATCCTCTGATGAAAATGCGATGTCCTATCTTTTACCGTTTAGGAGATCGAGTAAAATGAAGAATATTTGAAATTTGAAAATGTGATATATAAACATTTTATTCGTTTTTAACTTTATCAACTCTTGAGAGTAGACTTATAGGACCTATTTTATGTAAAATGAGGTGCTAAATCCACTGGTGAAAACCGCGATGTGATATCTTTAACCGTTTAGGAGATCGAGTAAAATGGAAAATAATAGATATTTGAAAATGTGATATATAAACATTTTAATCGTTTGTACCTTTATCAACTCTTGAGAGTAGACTTATAGGACCTATTTTATGAAATATAAGGTTCTAAATCCACTGGTGAAAACCGCGATGTCCTATCTTTATCCGTTTAGGAGATCGAGTAAAATGGATAATAATAGATATTTGATAATGTGATATATAAACATTTTATTCGTTTGTACCTTTATCAACCATTGAGAGTAGACTTATAGGACATATTTTATGTAAAATGAGGTGCTAAATCTACTGGTGAAAACCGCGATGTCCTATCTTTAACCGTTTAAGAGATCGAGTAAAATGGAGAATAATAGATACTTGACAATGTGATATATAAACAATTTATTCGTTTGTACCTTTATCAACTATTGAGAGTAGACTTATAGGAGGTATCTTATGTAAAATAAGGTGCTAAATCCACTGGTGAAAACCGCGATGTCCTATCTTTAACCGTTTAGGAGATCGAGTAAAATGGAGAATAATAGGTACTTGACAATGTGATATATAAACATTTTACTCGTTTGTACCTTTATCAACTCTCGAGAGTTGACTTATAGAACTTATTTTATGTAAAATGAGGTGCTAAATCCACTGGTGAAAACCGCGATGTCCAATCTTTAACCGTTTAGGAGATCGAGTAAAATGGAGAATAATAGGTACTTGACAATGTGATATATAAACATTTTACTCGTTTGTACCTTTATCAACTCTCGAGAGTTGACTTATAGAACTTATTTTATGTAAAATGAGGTGCTAAATCCACTGGTGAAAACCGCGATGTCCAATCTTTAACCGTTTAGGAGATCGAGTAAAATGGAGAATAATTGATATTTGAAAATGTGATATATAAACATTTTATTCGTTTGTACCTTGATCAACTCTTGAGGGTAGCCTAATAGGACTTATTTTATGTAAAATAAGATGCTATATCCACTGGTAAAAACCGCGATGTCCTATCTTTAACCGTTTAAGAGATCGAGTAAAATTGATAAAAACAGATATTTGAAAATGTGATATATAAACAATTTATTCGTTTGTACCTTTATCAACTCTTGAGGGTAGACTTATAGGAGTTATCTTATGTGAAATGAGGTGCTAAATCCTCTGGTAAATACCGCGATGTTCTATCATGAACCGTTTAGGAGATGGAGTAAAATTGATAAAAAAAGATATTTGAAAATGTGGTATATAAACATTTTATTCGTTTGTACCTTTATCAACTATTGAGAGTAGACTTATAGGAGTTATCTTATGTAAAATGAGGTGCTAAATCCTCTGGTGAAAACCGCGATGTCCTATCTATTACCGTTTAGGAGATCGAGTAAAATGGATATTAATAGATATTTGAAAATGTGATATATAAACATTTTATTCGTTTGTACCTTTATCAACTGTTGAGGGAAGACTTATAGGAGTTATCTTATGTAAAATGAGGTGCTAAATCCACTGGTAAAAACCGCGATGTCCTATCTTTAACCGTTTAAGAGATCGAGTAAAATGGAGAATAATAGATATTTGAAAATGAGATATATAAACATTTTATTCGTTTGTACCTTTATCAACTCATGAGAGTAGACTTATAGAACTTATTTTATGTAAAATGAGGTGCTGAATCCACTGGTGAAAATTGCGATGTCCTATCTTGAACCGTTTAGGAGATCGAGTAAAATGGAGAAAAATAGATATTTGAAAATGTGATATATAAACATTTTGGTCGTTTGTACCTTTATCAACTCTTGAGAGTAGACTTATAGGACATATTTTATATAAAATGAGGTGCTAAATCCACTGGTGAAAACCGCGATGTCCTATCTTTAACCGTTTAGGAGATCGAGAAAAATGGAGAATAATAGATACTTGACAATGTGATATTTAAACATTTTATTCGTTTTTACCTTTATCAACTCTTGAGAGTAGACTTATGAGACCTATTTTATGTAAAATGAGGTGCTAAATCCACTGTTGAAAACCGCGATGTGATATCTTTAACCGTTTAGGAGATCGAGTAAAATGGAGAAAAATAGATATTTGAAAATGTGATATATAAACATTTTATTCGTTTTTACCTTTATCAACGCTTGAGAGTAGACTTATAGGACCTATTTTATGTAATATGAGGTGCTAAATCCACTGGTGAAAACCTCGATGTCCTATCTTTAACCGTTTAGGAGATCGAGTAAAATTTAGAATAATAGATATTTGAAAATGTGATATATAAACATCTTATTCGTTTGTACCTTTATCAACATTTGAGAGTAGACTTATAGGACCTATTTTATATAAAATGAGGTGCTAAATCCACTGGTGAAAACCGCGATGTCCTATCTTTAACCGTTTAGGAGATCGAGTGAAATGGAGAATAATAGATATTTGAAATTGTGATATATAAACATTTTATTCGTTTTTAAATTTATCAACTCTTGAGAGTAGACTTAAAAAACTTATTTTATGTAAAATGGGGTGCTTAATCCACTGATGAAAACCGCGATGTCCTATCTTTTACCGTTTAGGAGATCGAGTAAAATGGAGAATAATAGATATTAGAAAATGTGATATATAAACATTTTATTCGTTTTTACTTTTATCAACTCTTGAGAGTAGACTTATAGGACTTATTTTATGTAAAATGAGGTGCTAAATCCACTGGTGAAAACCGCAGTGTCCTATGTTTAACCGTTTAGGAGATCGAGTAAAATGGAGAATAATGGATATTTGAAAATGTGATATATAAACATTTTATTCGTTTGTACCTTTATCAACCATTGAGAGTAGACTTATAGGACATATTTTATGTAAAATGAGGTGCTAAATCCACTGGTGAAAACCGCGATGTCCTATCTTTAACCGTTTAGGAGATCGAGTAAAATGGAGAATAATAGATATTTCAAAATGTGATATATAAACATTTTATTCGTTTGTACCTTGATCAACTCTTGAGGGTAGACTTATAGGACTTATTTTATTTAAAATGAGGTGCTAAATCCACTGGTGAAAACCGCGATGTCCTATCTTTTACCGTTTAGGAGATCGAGTAAAATGGAGAATAATAGATATTTGAAAATGTGATATATTAACATTTTATTCGTTTGTACCTTGATCAACTCATGAGGGTAGACTTATAGGACCTATTTTATGTAAAATGAGGTGCTAAATATACTGGTGAAAACCGCGATGTGATATCTTTAACCGTTTAGGAGATCGAGTAAAATGGAGAATAATAGATATTAGAAAATGTGATATATAAACATTTTATTCGTTTTTACTTTTATCAACTCTTGAGAGTAGCCTTATAAGACCTATTTTATGTAAAATGAGGTTCTAAATCCACTGGTGAAAACCGCGATGTCTTATCTTTAACCGTTTAGGAGATCGAGTAAAATGGAGGATAATAGATATTTGATAATGTGATATATAAACATTTTATTCGTTTGTACCTTTATCAACTCCTGAGAGTAGACTTATAGGACATATTTTATGTAAAATGGGGTGCTTAATCCTCTGATGAAAATGCGATGTCCTATCTTTTACCGTTTAGGAGATCGAGTAAAATGAAGAATATTTGAAATTTGAAAATGTGATATATAAACATTTTATTCGTTTTTAACTTTATCAACTCTTGAGAGTAGACTTATAGGACCTATTTTATGTAAAATGAGGTGCTAAATATACTGGTGAAAACCGCGATGTGATATCTTTAACCGTCTAGGAGATCGAGTAAAATGGAGAATAATAGATATTTGAAAATGTGATATATAAACATTTTATTCGTTTTTACCTTTATCAACTCTTGAGAGTAGACTTATAGGACCTATTTTATGAAATATAAGGTTCTAAATCCACTGGTGAAAACCGCGATGTCCTATCTTTAACCGTTTAGGAGATCGAGTAAAATGGATAATAATAGATATTTGATAATGTGATATATAAACATTTTAATCGTTTGTACCTTTATCAACTCTTGAGAGTAGACTTATAGGACCTATTTTATGAAATATAAGGTTCTAAATCCACTGGTGAAAACCGCGATGTCCTATCTTTATCCGTTTAGGAGATCGAGTAAAATGGATAATAATAGATATTTGATAATGTGATATATAAACATTTTATTCGTTTGTACCTTTATCAACCATTGAGAGTAGACTTATAGGACATATTTTATGTAAAATGAGGTGCTAAATCTACTGGTGAAAACCGCGATGTCCTATCTTTAACCGTTTAAGAGATCGAGTAAAATGGAGAATAATAGATACTTGACAATGTGATATATAAACAATTTATTCGTTTGTACCTTTATCAACTATTGAGAGTAGACTTATAGGAGGTATCTTATGTAAAATAAGGTGCTAAATCCACTGGTGAAAACCGCGATGTCCTATCTTTAACCGTTTAGGAGATCGAGTAAAATGGAGAATAATAGGTACTTGACAATGTGATATATAAACATTTTACTCGTTTGTACCTTTATCAACTCTCGAGAGTTGACTTATAGAACTTATTTTATGTAAAATGAGGTGCTAAATCCACTGGTGAAAACCGCGATGTCCAATCTTTAACCGTTTAGGAGATCGAGTAAAATGGAGAATAATTGATATTTGAAAATGTGATATATAAACATTTTATTCGTTTGTACCTTGATCAACTCTTGAGGGTAGCCTAATAGGACTTATTTTATGTAAAATAAGATGCTATATCCACTGGTAAAAACCGCGATGTCCTATCTTTAACCGTTTAAGAGATCGAGTAAAATTGATAAAAACAGATATTTGAAAATGTGATATATAAACAATTTATTCGTTTGTACCTTTATCAACTCTTGAGGGTAGACTTATAGGAGTTATCTTATGTGAAATGAGGTGCTAAATCCTCTGGTAAATACCGCGATGTCCTATCATGAACCGTTTAGGAGATGGAGTAAAATTGATAAAAACAGATATTTGAAAATGTGGTATATAAACATTTTATTCGTTTGTACCTTTATCAACTATTGAGAGTAGACTTATAGGAGTTATCTTATGTAAAATGAGGTGCTAAATCCTCTGGTGAAAACCGCGATGTCCTATCTATTACCGTTTAGGAGATCGAGTAAAATGGATATTAATAGATATTTGAAAATGTGATATATAAACATTTAATTCGTTTGTACCTTTATCAACTGTTGAGGGAAGACTTATAGGAGTTATCTTATGTAAAATGAGGTGCTAAATCCACTGATGAAAATGCGATGTCCTATCTTTAACCGTTTAGGAGATCGAGTAAAATGGAGAATAATAGATATTTGAAAATGTGATATATAAACATTTTATTCGTTTTTTCCTTTATCAACCTTTGAGAGTAGACTTATAGGACCTATTTTATGAAATATAAGGTTCTAAATCCACTGGTGGAAACCGCGATGTCCTATCTTTAACCGTTTAGGAGATCGAGTAAAATGGAGAATAATAGATATTTGATAATGTGATATATAAACATTTTAATCGTTTGTACCTTTATCAACTCTTGAAAGTAGACTTATAGGACTTATTTTATGTAAAATGAGGTGCTAAATCTACTGGTGAAAACCTCAATGTCCTATGTTTAACCGTTTAGGAGATCGAGTAAAATGGAGAATAATGGATATTTGAAAATGTGATATATAAACATTTTATTCGTTTGTACCTTTATCAACCATTGAGAGTAGACTTATAGGACATTTTTTATGTAAAATGAGGTGCTAAATCCACTGGTGAAAACCGCGATGTCCTATGTTTAACCGTTTAGGAGATCGAGTAAAATGGAGAATAATGGATATTTGAAAATGTGATATATAAACATTTTATTCGTTTGTACCTTTATCAACCATTGAGAGTAGACTTATAGGACATTTTTTATGTAAAATGAGGTGCTAAATCCACTGGTAAAAACATTGATGTTCTATCTTTAACCGTTTAGGAGATCAAGTAAAATTGAGAATAATAGATATTTGAAAATGTGATATATAAACATTTTATTCGTTTGTACCTTTATCAACATTTGAGAGTAGACTTATAGGACCTATTTTATGTAAAATGAGGTGCTAAATCCACTGGTTGAAAACCGCGATGTCCTATCTTTAACCGTTTAGGAGATCGAGTAAAATGGAGAATAATAGATATTTGAAAATGTGATATATAAACAATTTATTGGTTTTTACCTTTATCAACTCTTGAGAGTAGATTTATAGGACTTATTTTATGTAAAATGGGGTGCTTAATTCACTGATGAAAACCGCGATGTAGTATCTTTTACCGTTTAGGAGATCGAGTAAAATGGAGAATAATAGATATTTGAAAATGTGATATATTAACATTTTATTCGTTTGTACCTTGATCAACTCATGAGGGTAGACTTATAGGACCTATTTTATGTAAAATGAGGTGCTAAATCCACTGGTGAAAACCGCGATGTGATATCTTTAACCGTTTAGGAGAACGAGTAAAATGGAGAATAATAGATATTAGAAAATGTGATATATAAACATTTTAATCGTTTTTACCTTTATCAACTCTTGAGAGTAGACTTATAAGACCTATTTTATGTAAAATGAGGTTCTGAATCCACTGGTGAAAACCGCGATGTCCTATCTTTAACCGTTTAGGAGATCGAGTAAAATGGAGAATAATAGATATTTGATAATGTGATATATAAACATTTTATTCGTTTGTACCTTTATCAACTCTTGAGAGTAGACTTATAGAACTTATTTTATGTAAAATGGGGTGCTTAATCCACTGATGAAAACCGCGATGTCCTATATTTTACCGTTTAGGAGATCGAGTAAAATGGAGAATATATGAAATTTGAAAATGTGATATATAAACATTTTATTCGTTTTTACCTTTATCAACTCTTGAGAGTAGACTTAAAGAACTTATTTTATGTAAAATGGGGTGCTTAATCCACTGATGAAAACCGCGATGTCCTATCTTTTACCGTTTAGGAGATCGAGTAAAATGGAGAATAATAGATATTAGAAAATGTGATATATAAACATTTTATTCGTTTTTACTTTTATCAACTCTTGAGAGTAGACTTATAGGACTTATTTTATGTAAAATGAGGTGCTAAATCCACTGGTGAAAACCGCAATGTCCTATGTTTAACCGTTTAGGAGATCGAGTAAAATGGAGAATAATGGATATTTGAAAATGTGATATATAAACATTTTATTCGTTTGTACCTTTATCAACCATTGAGAGTAGACTTATAGGACATATTTTATGTAAAATGAGGTGCTAAATCCACTGGTGAAAACCGCGATGTCCTATCTTTAACCGTTTAGGAGATCGAGTAAAATGGAGAATAATAGATATTTCAAAATGTGATATATAAACATTTTATTCGTTTGTACCTTGATCAACTCTTGAGGGTAGACTTATAGGACTTATTTTATTTAAAATGAGGTGCTAAGTCCACTGGTGAAAACCGCGATGTCCTATCTTTTACCGTTTAGGAGATCGAGTAAAATGGAGAATAATAGATATTTGAAAATGTGATATATTAACATTTTATTCGTTTGTACCTTGATCAACTCATGAGGGCAGACTTATAGGACCTATTTTATGTAAAATGAGGTGCTAAATATACTGGTGAAAACCGCGATGTGATATCTTTAACCGTTTAGGAGATCGAGTAAAATGGAGAATAATAGATATTAGAAAATGTGATATATAAACATTTTATTCGTTTTTACTTTTATCAACTCTTGAGAGTAGCCTTATAAGACCTATTTTATGTAAAATGAGGTTCTAAATCCACTGGTGAAAACCGCGATGTCTTATCTTTAACCGTTTAGGAGATCGAGTAAAATGGAGGATAATAGATATTTGATAATGTGATATATAAACATTTTATTCGTTTGTACCTTTATCAACTCCTGAGAGTAGACTTATAGGACATATTTTATGTAAAATGGGGTGCTTAATCCTCTGATGAAAATGCGATGTCCTATCTTTTACCGTTTGGGAGATCGAGTAAAATGAAGAATATTTGAAATTTGAAAATGTGATATATAAACATTTTATTCGTTTTTAACTTTATCAACTCTTGAGAGTAGACTTATAGGACCTATTTTATGTAAAATGAGGTGCTAAATATACTGGTGAAAACCGCGATGTGATATCTTTAACCGTCTAGGAGATCGAGTAAAATGGAGAATAATAGATATTTGAAAATGTGATATATAAACATTTTATTCGTTTTTACCTTTATCAACTCTTGAGAGTAGACTTATAGGACCTATTTTATGAAATATAAGGTTCTAAATCCACTGGTGAAAACCGCGATGTCCTATCTTTAACCGTTTAGGAGATCGAGTAAAATGGATAATAATAGATATTTGATAATGTGATATATAAACATTTTAATCGTTTGTACCTTTATCAACTCTTGAGAGTAGACTTATAGGACCTATTTTATGAAATATAAGGTTCTAAATCCACTGGTGAAAACCGCGATGTCCTATCTTTATCCGTTTAGGAGATCGAGTAAAATGGATAATAATAGATATTTGATAATGTGATATATAAACATTTTATTCGTTTGTACCTTTATCAACCATTGAGAGTAGACTTATAGGACATATTTTATGTAAAATGAGGTGCTAAATCTACTGGTGAAAACCGCGATGTCCTTTCTTTAACCGTTTAAGAGATCGAGTAAAATGGAGAATAATAGATACTTGACAATGTGATATATAAACAATTTATTCGTTTGTACCTTTATCAACTATTGAGAGTAGACTTATAGGAGGTATCTTATGTAAAATAAGGTGCTAAATCCACTGGTGAAAACCGCGATGTCCTATCTTTAACCGTTTAGGAGATCGAGTAAAATGGAGAATAATAGGTACTTGACAATGTGATATATAAACATTTTACTCGTTTGTACCTTTATCAACTCTCGAGAGTTGACTTATAGAACTTATTTTATGTAAAATGAGGTGCTAAATCCACTGGTGAAAACCGCGATGTCCAATCTTTAACCGTTTAGGAGATCGAGTAAAATGGAGAATAATAGGTACTTGACAATGTGATATATAAACATTTTACTCGTTTGTACCTTTATCAACTCTCGAGAGTTGACTTATAGAACTTATTTTATGTAAAATGAGGTGCTAAATCCACTGGTGAAAACCGCGATGTCCAATCTTTAACCGTTTAGGAGATCGAGTAAAATGGAGAATAATTGATATTTGAAAATGTGATATATAAACATTTTATTCGTTTGTACCTTGATCAACTCTTGAGGGTAGCCTAATAGGACTTATTTTATGTAAAATAAGATGCTATATCCACTGGTAAAAACCGCGATGTCCTATCTTTAACCGTTTAAGAGATCGAGTAAAATTGATAAAAACAGATATTTGAAAATGTGATATATAAACAATTTATTCGTTTGTACCTTTATCAACTCTTGAGGGTAGACTTATAGGAGTTATCTTATGTGAAATGAGGTGCTAAATCCTCTGGTAAATACCGCGATGTCCTATCATGAACCGTTTAGGAGATGGAGTAAAATTGATAAAAACAGATATTTGAAAATGTGGTATATAAACATTTTATTCGTTTGTACCTTTATCAACTATTGAGAGTAGACTTATAGGAGTTATCTTATGTAAAATGAGGTGCTAAATCCTCTGGTGAAAACCGCGATGTCCTATCTATTACCGTTTAGGAGATCGAGTAAAATGGATATTAATAGATATTTGAAAATGTGATATATAAACATTTTATTCGTTTGTACCTTTATCAACTGTTGAGGGAAGACTTATAGGAGTTATCTTATGTAAAATGAGGTGCTAAATCCACTGATGAAAATGCGATGTCCTATCTTTAACCGTTTAGGAGATCGAGTAAAATGGAGAATAATAGATATTTGAAAATGTGATATATAAACATTTTATTCGTTTTTTCCTTTATCAACCTTTGAGAGTAGACTTATAGGACCTATTTTATGAAATATAAGGTTCTAAATCCACTGGTGGAAACCGCGATGTCCTATCTTTAACCGTTTAGGAGATCGAGTAAAATGGAGAATAATAGATATTTGATAATGTGATATATAAACATTTTAATCGTTTGTACCTTTATCAACTCTTGAAAGTAGACTTATAGGACTTATTTTATGTAAAATGAGGTGCTAAATCGACTGGTGAAAACCTCAATGTCCTATGTTTAACCGTTTAGGAGATCGAGTAAAATGGAGAATAATGGATATTTGAAAATGTGATATATAAACATTTTATTCGTTTGTACCTTTATCAACCATTGAGAGTAGACTTATAGGACATTTTTTATGTAAAATGAGGTGCTAAATCCACTGGTGAAAACCGCGATGTCCTATGTTTAACCGTTTAGGAGATCGAGTAAAATGGAGAATAATGGATATTTGAAAATGTGATATATAAACATTTTATTCGTTTGTACCTTTATCAACCATTGAGAGTAGACTTATAGGACATTTTTTATGTAAAATGAGGTGCTAAATCCACTGGTAAAAACATTGATGTTCTATCTTTAACCGTTTAGGAGATCAAGTAAAATTGAGAATAATAGATATTTGAAAATGTGATATATAAACATTTTATTCGTTTGTACCTTTATCAACATTTGAGAGTAGACTTATAGGACCTATTTTATGTAAAATGAGGTGCTAAATCCACTGGTTGAAAACCGCGATGTCCTATCTTTAACCGTTTAGGAGATCGAGTAAAATGGAGAATAATAGATATTTGAAAATGTGATATATAAACAATTTATTGGTTTTTACCTTTATCAACTCTTGAGAGTAGATTTATAGGACTTATTTTATGTAAAATGGGGTGCTTAATTCACTGATGAAAACCGCGATGTAGTATCTTTTACCGTTTAGGAGATCGAGTAAAATGGAGAATAATAGATATTTGAAAATGTGATATATTAACATTTTATTCGTTTGTACCTTGATCAACTCATGAGGGTAGACTTATAGGACCTATTTTATGTAAAATGAGGTGCTAAATCCACTGGTGAAAACCGCGATGTGATATCTTTAACCGTTTAGGAGAACGAGTAAAATGGAGAATAATAGATATTAGAAAATGTGATATATAAACATTTTAATCGTTTTTACCTTTATCAACTCTTGAGAGTAGACTTATAAGACCTATTTTATGTAAAATGAGGTTCTGAATCCACTGGTGAAAACCGCGATGTCCTATCTTTAACCGTTTAGGAGATCGAGTAAAATGGAGAATAATAGATATTTGATAATGTGATATATAAACATTTTATTCGTTTGTACCTTTATCAACTCTTGAGAGTAGACTTATAGAACTTATTTTATGTAAAATGGGGTGCATAATCCACTGATGAAAACCGCGATGTCCTATATTTTACCGTTTAGGAGATCGAGTAAAATGGAGAATATATGAAATTTGAAAATGTGATATATAAACATTTTATTCGTTTTTACCTTTATCAACTCTTGAGAGTAGACTTATAGGACCTATTTTATGTAAAATGAGGTTCTAAATCCACTGGTGAAAACCGCGATGTGATATCTTTAACCGTTTAGGAGATCGAGTAAAATGGAGAATAATAGATATTAGAAAATGTGATATATAAACATTTTAATCGTTTTTACCTTTATCAACTCTTGAGAGTAGACTTATAGGACCTATTTTATGTAAAATGAGGTTCTAAATCCACTGGTGAAAACCGCGATGTCCTATCTTTAACCGTTTAGGAGATCGAGTAAAATGGAGAATAATAGATATTTGATAATGTGATATATAAACATTTTATTCGTTTGTACCTTTATCAACTCTTGAGAGTAGACTTATAGGACCTATTTTATGTAAAATGAGGTGCTAAATCCACTGGTAAATACCGCGATGTCCTATCTTTAACCGTTTAGGAGATCGAGTAAAATGGAGAATAATGGATATTTGAAAATGTGATATATAAACATTTTATTCGTTTTTACCTTTATCAACTCTTGAGAGTAGACTTATAAGACCTATTTTATGTAAAATGGGGTGCTTAATCCACTGATGAAAATGCGATGTCCTATCTTTTACCGTTTAGGAGATCGAGTAAAATGGAGAATAATGGATATTTGAAAATGTGATATATAAACATTTTATTCGTTTTTACCTTTATCAACTCTTGAGAGTAGACTTATATGACCTATTTTATGTAAAATGAGGTTCTAAATCCACTGGTGAAAACCGCGATGTCTTATCTTTAACCGTTTAGGAGATCGAGTAAAATGGAGAATAATAGATATTTGATAATGTGATATATAAACATTTTATTCGTTTGTACCTTTATCAACTTTTGAGAGTAGACTTATAGGACATATTTTATGTAAAATGGGGTGCTTAATCCGCTGATGAAAATGCGATGTCCTATCTTTTACCGTTTAGGAGATCGAGTAAAATGGAGAATATTTAAAATTTGAAAATGTGGTATATAAACAATTTATTCGTTTTTACCTTTATCAACTCTTGAGAGTAGACTTATAGGACCTATTTTATGAAATATATGGTTCTAAATCCACTGGTGAAAACCGCGATGTCCTATCTTTAACCGTTTAGGAGATCGAGTAAAATGGAGAATAATAGATATTTGATAATGTGATATATAAACATTTTATTCGTTTGTACCTTTATCAACTCTTGAGAGTAGACTTATAGGACTTATTTTATGTTAAATGAGGTGCTAAATCCACTGGTGAAAACCGTGATGTCCTATCTTTAACCGTTTAGGAGATCGAGTAAAATGGAGAATAATAGATATTTGAAAATGTGATATATAAAAATTTTATTCGTTTGTACCTTTATCAACTCTTGAGAGTAGACTTATAGGACTTATTTTATGTAAAATGAGGTGCTAAATCCACTGGTAAAAACCGCGATGTCCTATCTTTAACCGTTTAGGAGATCGAGTAAAATGGAGAATAATAGATATTTGATAATGTGATATATAAACATTTTATTCGTTTGTACCTTTATCAACTCTTGAGAGTAGACTTATAAGACTTATTTTAAGTAAAATGAGGTGCTAAATCCACTGATGAAAACCGCGATGTCCTATCTTTAACCGTTTAGGAGATCGAGTGAAATGGAGAATAATAGATATTTGAAATTGTGATATATAATCATCTTATTCGTTTTTACCTTTATCAACTCTTGAGAGTAGACTTATAGGACTTATTTTATGTAAAATGGGGTGCTTAATCCACTGGTGAAAACCGCGATGTCCTATCTTTTACCGTTTAGGAGATCGAGTAAAATGGAGAATAATAGATATTTGAAAATGTGATATATTAACATTTTATTCGTTTGTAAGTTGATCAACTCATGAGGTTAGACTTATAGGACCTATTTTATGTAAAATGAGGTGCTAAATATACTAGTGAAAACCGCGATGTGATATCATTAACCGTTTAGGAGATCGAGTAAAATGGAGAATAATAGATATTAGAAAATGTGATATATAAACTTTTTATTCGTTTTTACCTTTATCAACTCTTGAGAGTAGACTTATATGACCTATTTTATGTAAAATGAGGTTGTAAATCCACTGGTGAAAACCGCGATGAAATATCTTGAACCGTTTAGGAGATCGAGAAAAATAGATATTTGAAAACGTGATATATAAACATTTTGTTCGTTTGTACCTTTATCAACTCTTGAGAGTAGACTTATAGGACATATTTTATGTAAAATGAGGTGCTAAATCCACTGGTGAAAACCGCGATGTCCTATCTTTAACCGTTTAGGAGATCGAGTAAAATGGGGAGTAATAGATATTTGAAAGTGTGATATATAAACATTTTATTCTTTTGTTCCTTTATCAACTCTTAAGAGTAGACTTATAGGACTTATTTTATGTAAAATGAGGTGCTAAATCCACTGGTGAAAACCGCGATGTCCTATTTTAAATCGTTTAGGAGATCGAGTAAAATGGAGAATAATAGATATTTGAAAATGTGATATATAAACATTTTATTCGTTTGCAACTTGATCAACTCTTAAGGGTAGACTTATGGGACTTATTTTATGTAAAATGAGGTGCTAAATCCACTATAAAAACCGCGATGTCCTATTTTTAACCGTTTAAGAGATCGAGTAAAATTGATAATAATAGATATTTGAAAATGTGATATATAAACATTTTATTCGTTTGTACCTTTATCAACTTTTGAATGTAGACTTATAGGACTTATTTTATGTAAAATGAGGTGCTAAATCTACTGGTGAAAACCGCGATGTCCTATCTTTAACCGTTTAGGAGATCGAGTAAAATGGAGAATAATAGATATTTGAAAATGTGATATATAAACATTTTATTCGTTTGTACCTTTATCAACTTTTGAAAGTAGACTTATAGGACTTATTTTATGTAAAATGAGGTGCTAAATCTACTGGTGAAAACCGCGATGTCCTATCTTTAACCGTTTAGGAGATGGAGTAAAATGGAGAATAATAGATATTTGAAAATGTGATATATAAACATTTTATTCGTTTGTACCTTTATCAACTCTTGAGAGTAGACTTATAGGACTTATTTTATGTTAAATGAGGTGCTAAATCCACTGGTGAAAACCGTGATGTCCTATCTTTAACCGTTTAGGAGATCAAGTAAAATGGAGAATAATATATATTTGATAATGTGATATATAAACATTTTATTCGTTTGTACCTTTATCAACTCTTGAGAGTAGACTTATAGGACTTATTTTAAGTAAAATGGGGTGCTTAATCCACTGATGAAAACCGCGATGTCCTATCTTTTACCGTTTAGGAGATCGAGTAAAATGGAGAATAATAGATATTTGAAAATGTGATATATTAACATTTTATTCGTTTGTACCTTGATCAACTCATGAGGTTAGACTTATAAAACCTATTTTATGTAAAATGAGGTGCTAAATATACTAGTGAAAACCGCGATGTGATATCATTAACCGTTTAGGAGATCGAGTAAAATGGAGAATAATAGATATTAGAAAATGTGATATATAAACTTTTTATTCGTTTTTACCTTTATCAACTCTTGAGAGTAGACTTATATGACCTATTTTATGTAAAATGAGGTTCTAAATCCACTGGTGAAAACCGCGATGTCTTATCTTTAACCGTTTAGGAGATCGAGTAAAATGGAGAATAACAGATATTTGATAATGTGATATATAAACATTTTATTCGTTTTTACCTTTATCAACTCTTGAGAGTAGACTTATATGACCTATTTTATGTAAAATGGGGTGCTTCATCCACTGATGAAAACCGCGATGTCCTATCTTTAACCGTTTAGGAGATCGAGTGAAATGGAGAATAATAGATATTTGAAATTGTGATATATAATCATCTTATTCGTTTTTACCTTTATCAACTCTTGAGAGTAGACTTATAGGACTTATTTTATGTAAAATGGGGTGCTTAATCCACTGATGAAAACCGCGATGTACTATCTTTTACCGTTTAGGAGATCGAGTAAAATGGAGAATAATAGATATTTGAAAATGTGATATATTACCATTTTATTCGTTTGTACCTTGATCAACTCATGAGGTTAGACTTATAGGACCTATTTTATGTAAAATGAGGTGCTAAATATACTAGTGAAAACCGCGATGTGATATCATTAACCGTGTAGGAGATCGAGTAAAATGGAGAATAATAGATATTAGAAAATGTGATATATAAACTTTTTATTCGTTTTTACCTTTATCAACTCTTGAGAGTAGACTTATATGACCTATTTTATGTAAAATGAGGTTGTAAATCCACTGGTGAAAACCGCGATGAAATATCTTGAACCGTTTAGGAGATCGAGAAAAATAGATATTTGAAAACGTGATATATAAACATTTTGTTCGTTTGTACCTTTATCAACTCTTGAGAGTAGACTTATAGGACATATTTTATGTAAAATGAGGTGCTAAATCCACTGGTGAAAACCGCGATGTCCTATCTTTAACCGTTTAGGAGATCGAGTAAAATGGGGAGTAATAGATATTTGAAAGTGTGATATATAAACATTTTATTCTTTTGTTCCTTTATCAACTCTTAAGAGTAGACTTATAGGACTTATTTTATGTAAAATGAGGTGCTAAATCCACTGGTGAAAACCGCGATGTCCTATTTTAAATCGTTTAGGAGATCGAGTAAAATGGAGAATAATAGATATTTGAAAATGTGATATATAAACATTTTATTCGTTTGCAACTTGATCAACTCTTAAGGGTAGACTTATGGGACTTATTTTATGTAAAATGAGGTGCTAAATCCACTATAAAAACCGCGATGTCCTATTTTTAACCGTTTAAGAGATCGAGTAAAATTGATAATAATAGATATTTGAAAATGTGATATATAAACATTTTATTCGTTTGTACCTTTATCAACTTTTGAAAGTAGACTTATAGGACTTATTTTATGTAAAATGAGGTGCTAAATCTACTGGTGAAAACCGCGATGTCCTATCTTTAACCGTTTAGGAGATCGAGTAAAATGGAGAATAATAGATATTTGAAAATGTGATATATTAACATTTTATTCGTTTGTACCTTGATCAACTCATGAGGGTAGACTTATAGGACCTATTTTATGTAAAATGAGGTGCTAAATCCACTGGTGAAAACCGCGATGTGATATCTTTAACCGTTTAGGAGAACGAGTAAAATGGAGAATAATAGATATTAGAAAATGTGATATATAAACATTTTAATCGTTTTTACCTTTATCAACTCTTGAGAGTAGACTTATAAGACCTATTTTATGTAAAATGAGGTTCTGAATCCACTGGTGAAAACCGCGATGTCCTATCTTTAACCGTTTAGGAGATCGAGTAAAATGGAGAATAATAGATATTTGATAATGTGATATATAAACATTTTATTCGTTTGTACCTTTATCAACTCTTGAGAGTAGACTTATAGAACTTATTTTATGTAAAATGGGGTGCTTAATCCACTGATGAAAACCGCGATGTCCTATATTTTACCGTTTAGGAGATCGAGTAAAATGGAGAATATTTGAAATTTGAAAATGTGATATATAAACATTTTATTCGTTTTTACCTTTATCAACTCTTGAGAGTAGACTTATAGGACCTATTTTATGTAAAATGAGGTGCTAAATCCACTGGTGAAAACCGCGATGTGATATCTTTAACCGTTTAGGAGATCGAGTAAAATGGAGAATAATAGATATTAGAAAATGTGATATATAAACATTTTAATCGTTTTTACCTTTATCAACTCTTGAGAGTAGACTTATAGGACCTATTTTATGTAAAATGAGGTTCTAAATCCACTGGTGAAAACCGCGATGTCCTATCTTTAACCGTTTAGGAGATCGAGTAAAATGGAGAATAATAGATATTTGATAATGTGATATATAAACATTTTATTCGTTTGTACCTTTATCAACTCTTGAGAGTAGACTTATAGGACCTATTTTATGTAAAATGAGGTGCTAAATCCACTGGTAAATACCGCGATGTCCTATCTTTAACCGTTTAGGAGATCGAGTAAAATGGAGAATAATGGATATTTGAAAATGTGATATATAAACATTTTATTCGTTTTTACCTTTATCAACTCTTGAGAGTAGACTTATAAGACCTATTTTATGTAAAATGGGGTGCTTAATCCACTGATGAAAATGCGATGTCCTATCTTTTACCGTTTAGGAGATCGAGTAAAATGGAGAATAATGGATATTTGAAAATGTGATATATAAACATTTTATTCGTTTTTACCTTTATCAACTCTTGAGAGTAGACTTATAGGACCTATTTTATGTAAAATGAGGTGCTAAATTTACTGGTAAATACCGCGATGTCCTATCTTTAACCGTTTAGGAGATCGAGTAAAATGGAGAATAATGGATATTTGAAAATGTGATATATAAACATTTTATTCGTTTTTACCTTTATCAACTCTTGAAAGAAGACTTATAAGACCTATTTTATGTAAAATGGGGTGCTTAATCCACTGATGAAAATGCGATGTCCTATCTTTTACCGTTTAGGAGATCGAGTAAAATGGAGAATATTTGAAATTTGAAAATGTGATATATAAACATTTTATTCGTTTATACTTTTATCAACTCTTGAGAGTAGACTTATAGGACCTATTTTATGTAAAATGAGGTGCTAAGTCCACTGGTGAAAACCTCGATGTCCTATCTTTAACCGTTTAGGAGATCGAGTAAAATGGAGAATAATAGATATTTGAAAATGTGATATATAAACATTTTATTCGTTTGTACCTTTATCATCATTTCAGAGTAGACTTATAGGACCTATTTTATGTAAAATGAGGTGCTAAATCCACTGGTGAAAACCGCGAAGTCTTATCTTTAACCGTTTAGGAGATCGAGTAAAATGGAGAATAATAGATATTTGATAATGTGATATATAAACATTTTATTCGTTTGTACCTTTATCAACTCTTGAGAGTAGACTTATAGAACTTATTTTATGTAAAATGGGGTGCTTAATCCACTGATGAAAACCGCGATGTCCTATATTTTACCGTTTAGGAGATCGAGTAAAATGGAGAATATTTGAAATTTGAAAATGTGATATATAAACATTTTATTCGTTTTTACCTTTATCAACTCTTGAGAGTAGACTTATAGGACCTATTTTATGTAAAATGAGGTGCTAAATCCACTGGTGAAAACCGCGATGTGATATCTTTAACCGTTTAGGAGATCGAGTAAAATGGAGAATAATAGATATTAGAAAATGTGATATATAAACATTTTATTCGTTTTTACCTTTATCAACTCTTGAGAGTAGACTTATAGGACCTATTTTATGTAAAATGAGGTGCTAAATCCACTGGTGAAAACCGCGATGCGATATCTTGAACCGTTTAGGAGATCGAGTAAAATGGAGAATATTTAAAATTTGAAAATGTGGTATATAAACATTTTATTCGTTTTTACCTTTATCAACATTTGAGAGTAGACTTATAGGACATATTTTATGTAAAATGGGGTGCTTAATCCGCTGATGAAAATGCGATGTCCTATCTTTTACCGTTTAGGAGATCGAGTAAAATGGAGAATATTTAAAATTTGAAAATGTGGTATATAAACAATTTATTCGTTTTTACCTTTATCAACTCTTGAGAGTAGACTTATAGGACCTATTTTATGAAATATATGGTTCTAAATCCACTGGTGAAAACCGCGATGTCCTATCTTTAACCGTTTAGGAGATCGAGTAAAATGGAGAATAATAGATATTTGATAATGTGATATATAAACATTTTATTCGTTTGTACCTTTATCAACTCTTGAGAGTAGACTTATAGGACTTATTTTATGTTAAATGAGGTGCTAAATCCACTGGTGAAAACCGTGATGTCCTATCTTTAACCGTTTAGGAGATCGAGTAAAATGGAGAATAATAGATATTTGAAAATGTGATATATAAAAATTTTATTCGTTTGTACCTTTATCAACTCTTGAGAGTAGACTTATAGGACTTATTTTATGTAAAATGAGGTGCTAAATCCACTGGTAAAAACCGCGATGTCCTATCTTTAACCGTTTAGGAGATCGAGTAAAATGGAGAATACTAGATATTTGATAATGTGATATATAAACATTTTATTCGTTTGTACCTTTATCAACTCTTGAGAGTAGACTTATAAGACTTATTTTAAGTAAAATGAGGTGCTAAATCCACTGGTGAAAACCGCGATGTCCTATTTTTAACCGTTTAGGAGATGGAGTAAAATGGAGAATAATAGATATTTGAAAATGTGATATATAAACATTTTATTCGTTTGTACCTTTATCAACATTTGAGAGTAGACTTATAGGACCTATTTTATGTAAAATGAGGTGCTAAATCCACTGGTGAAAACCGCGATGTCCTATCTTTAACCGTTTAGGAGATCGAGTAAAATGGAGAATAATAGATATTTGAAAATGAGATATATAAACATTTTATTCGTTTGTACCTTTATCAACATTTGAGAGTAGACTTATAGAACCTATTTTATGTAAAATGAGGTGCTTAATCCACTGGTGAAAACCGCGATGTCCTATCTTTAACCGTTTAGGAGATCGAGTGAAATGGAGAATAATAGATATTTGAAATTGTGATATATAAACATTTTATTCGTTTTTACCTTTATCAACTCTTGAGAGTAGACTTATAGGACTTATTTTAAGTAAAATGGGGTGCTTAATCCACTGATGAAAACCGAGATGTCCTATCTTTTACCGTTTAGGAGATCGAGTAAAATGGAGAATAATAGATATTTGAAAATGTGATATATTAACATTTTATTCGTTTGTACCTTGATCAACTCATGAGGTTAGACTTATAGGACCTATTTTATGTAAAATGAGGTGCTAAATATACTAGTGAAAACCGCGATGTGATATCATTAACCGTTTAGGAGATCGAGTAAAATGGAGAATAATAGATATTAGAAAATGTGATATATAAACTTTTTATTCGTTTTTACCTTTATCAACTCTTGAGAGTAGACTTATATGACCTATTTTATGTAAAATGAGGTTGTAAATCCACTGGTGAAAACCGCGATGAAATATCTTGAACCGTTTAGGAGATCGAGAAAAATAGAGAAAAATAGATATTTGAAAACGTGATATATAAACATTTTGTTCGTTTGTACCTTTATCAACTCTTGAGAGTAGACTTATAGGACATATTTTATGTAAAATAAGGTGCTTAATCCACTGGTGAAAACCGCGATGTCCTATCTTTAACCGTTTAGGAGATCGAGTAAAATGGATATTAATAGATATTTGAAAATGTGATATATAAACATTTTATTCGTTTGTACCTTTATCAACTCTTGAGAGTAGACTTATAGGACTTATTTTTTGTAAAATAGAGTGCTTAATCCACTGGTGAAAACCGCGATGCCCTATCTTTAACCGTTTAGGAGATCGAGTAAAATGGAGAATAATAGATATTTGAAAATGTGATATATAAACATTTTATTCGTTTGTACCTTTATCAACTTTTGAAAGTAGACTTATAGGACTTATTTTATGTAAAATGAGGTGCTAAATCCACTGGTAAAAACCGCGAAAAAATATCTTGAACCGTTTAGGAGATCGAGAAAAATAGAGATAAATAGATATTTGAAAACGTGATATATAAACATTTTGTTCGTTTGTACCTTTATCAACTCTTGAGAGTAGACTTATAGGACTTATTTTATGTAAAATGAGGTGCTAAATCCACTGGTAAAAACCGCGAAAAAATATCTTGAACCGTTTGGGAGATCGAAAAAAATAGAGATAAATAGATATTTGAAAACGTGATATATAAACATTTTATTCGTTTGTACCTTTATCAACTCTTGAGAGTAGACTTATAGGACTTATTTTATGTAAAATGGGGTGCTTAATCCACTGATGAAAACCGCGATGTCCTATCTTTTACCGTTTAGGAGATCGAGTAAAATGGAGAAGATTTGAAATTTGAAAATGTGATATATAAACATTTTATTCGTTTTTACCTTTATCAACTCTTGAGAGTAGACTTATAGGACCTATTTTATGTAAAATGAGGTGCTAAATCCACTGGTGAAAACCGCGATGCGATATCTTTAACCGTTTAGGAGATCGAGTAAAATGGAGAATAATAGATATTTGAAAATGAGATATATAAACATTTTATTCGTTTTTACTTTTATCAACTCTTGAGAGTAGACTTATAGGACCTATTTTATGTAAAATAAGGATCTAAATCCACTGGTGAAAACCGCGATGTCCTATCTTTAACCGTTTAGGAGATCGAGTCAAATGGAGAATAATGGATATTTGATAATGTGATATATAAACATTTTATTCGTTTGTACCTTTATCAACTCTTGTGAGAGTAGACTTATAGGACTTATTTTATGTAAAATGAGGTGCTAAATCCACTGGTGAAAACCGCGATGTCCTATCTTTAACCGTTTAATAGATCGAGTAAAATGGAGAACAATGGATATTTGAAAATGTGATATATTAACATTTTATTCGTTTGTACCTTTATCAACCATTGAGAGTAGACTTATAGGACATATTTTATGAAAAATAATGTGCTAAATCCACTTTTGAAAACCGCGATGTCCTATCTTTAACCGTTTAGGAGATCGAGTAAAATGGAGAATAATATATATTTGAAAATGTGATATATAAACATTTTATTCGTTTGTACCTTGATCAACTTTTAAGGGTAGACTTTTAGGACTTATTATATGTAAAATGAGGTGCTAAATCCACTGGTAAAAACCGCGATGTCCTATCTTTTACCGTTTAGGAGATCGAGAAAAATGGAGAATATTTGAAATTTGAAAAAGTGATATATAAACATTTTATTCGTTTGTACCTTTATCAACTTTTGAAAGTAGACTTATAGGACTTATTTTATGTAAAATGAGGTGCTAAATCCACTGGTAAAAACCGCGAAAAAATATCTTGAACCGTTTAGGAGATCGAGTAAAATGGAGAATAATAGATATTTGAAAATGTGATATATAAACATTTTATTCGTTTGTACCTTTATCAACTTTTGAAAGTAGACTTATAGGACTTATTTTATGTAAAATGAGGTGCTAAATCCACTGGTAAAAACCGCGAAAAAATATCTTGAACCGTTTAGGAGATCGAGAAAAATAGAGATAAATAGATATTTGAAAACGTGATATATAAACATTTTGTTCGTTTGTACCTTTATCAACTCTTGAGAGTAGACTTATAGGACATATTTTATGTAAAATGAGGTGCTAAATTCACTGGTGAAAACCGCGATGTCCTATCTTTAACCGTTTAGGAGATCGAGTGAAATGGAGAATAATAGATGTTTTAAAATGTGATATATAAACATTTTATTCGTTTGTACCTTTATCAACTTTTGAAAGTAGACTTATAGGACTTATTTTATGTAAAATGAGGTGCTAAATCCACTGGTAAAAACCGCGAAAAAATATCTTGAACCGTTTAGGAGATCGAGAAAAATAGAGATAAATAGATATTTGAAAACGTGATATATAAACATTTTGTTCGTTTGTACCTTTATCAACTCTTGAGAGTAGACTTATAGGACTTATTTTATGTATAATGAGGTGCTAAATCCACTGGTAAAAACCGCGAATAAATATCTTGAACCGTTTGGGAGATCGAGAAAAATAGAGATAAATAGATATTTGAAAACGTGATATATAAACATTTTGTTCGTTTGTACCTTTATCAACTCTTGAGAGTAGACTTATAGGACTTGTTTTATGTAAAATGAGGTGCTAAATCCACTGGTGAAAACCGCAATGTCCTATCTTTAACCGTTTAGGAGATCGAGTAAAATGGAGAATAATAGATATTTGATAATGTGATATATAAACATTTTATCCGTTTGTACCTTTATCAACTCTTGAGAGTAGACTTATAGAACTTATTTTATGTAAAATGAGGTGCTAAATCCACCGGTGAAAACCGCGATGTAATATCTTGTACCGTTTAGGAGATCGAGTAAAATAGAGAAAAATAGATATTTGAAAACGTGATATATAAACATTTTGTTCGTTTGTACCTTTATCAACTCTTGAGAGTAGACTTATAGGACATATTTTAAGTAAAATGAGGTGCTAAATCCACTGGTGAAAACCGCGATCTCCTATCTTTAACCGTTTAGGAGATCGAGTAAAATGGAGAATAATAGATATTTGATAATCTGATATATAAACATTTTATTCGTTTGTACCTTTATCAACTCTTGAGAGTAGACTTATAGGACTTATTTTATGTAAAATGGGGTGCTTAATCCACTGATGAAAACCGCGATGTCCTATCTTTTACCGTTTAGGAGATCGAGTAAAATGGAGAATATTTGAAATTTGAAAATGTGATATATAAACATTTTATTCGTTTGTACCTTTATCAACTTTTGAGAGTAGACATATAGGACATATTTTATGTAAAATGGGGTGCTTAATCCGCTGATGAAAATGCGATGTCCTATCTTTTACCGTTTAGGAGATCGAGTAAAATGGAGAATATTTAAAATTTGAAAATGTGGTATATAAACATTTTATTCGTTTTTACCTTTATCAACATTTGAGAGTAGACTTATAGGACATATTTTATGTAAAATGGGGTGCTTAATCCGCTGATGAAAATGCGATGTCCTATCTTTTACCGTTTAGGAGATCGAGTAAAATGGAGAATATTTAAAATTTGAAAATGTGGTATATAAACAATTTATTCGTTTTTACCTTTATCAACTCTTGAGAGTAGACTTATAGGACCTATTTTATGAAATATATGGTTCTAAATCCACTGGTGAAAACCGCGATGTCCTATCTTTAACCGTTTAGGAGATCGAGTAAAATGGAGAATAATAGATATTTGATAATGTGATATATAAACATTTTATTCGTTTGTACCTTTATCAACTCTTGAGAGTAGACTTATAGGACTTATTTTATGTTAAATGAGGTGCTAAATCCACTGGTGAAAACCGTGATGTCCTATCTTTAACCGTTTAGGAGATCGAGTAAAATGGAGAATAATAGATATTTGAAAATGTGATATATAAAAATTTTATTCGTTTGTACCTTTATCAACTCTTGAGAGTAGACTTATAGGACTTATTTTATGTAAAATGAGGTGCTAAATCCACTGGTAAAAACCGCGATGTCCTATCTTTAACCGTTTAGGAGATCGAGTAAAATGGAGAATAATAGATATTTGATAATGTGATATATAAACATTTTATTCGTTTGTACCTTTATCAACTCTTGAGAGTAGACTTATAAGACTTATTTTAAGTAAAATGAGGTGCTAAATCCACTGGTGAAAACCGCGATGTCCTATTTTTAACCGTTTAGGAGATGGAGTAAAATGGAGAATCATAGATATTTGAAAATGTGATATATAAACATTTTATTCGTTTGTACCTTTATCAACATTTGAGAGTAGACTTATAGAACCTATTTTATGTAAAATGAGGTGCTAAATCCACTGGTGAAAACCGCGATGTCCTATCTTTAACCGTTTAGGAGATCGAGTAAAATGGAGAATAATAGATATTTGAAAATGAGATATATAAACATTTTATTCGTTTGTACCTTTATCAACATTTGAGTGTAGACTTATAGGACCTATTTTATGAAAAATGAGGTGCTAAATCCACTGGTGAAAACCGCGATGTCCTATCTTTAACCGTTTAGAAGATGGAGTGAAATGGAGAATAATAGATATTTGAAATTGTGATATATAAACATTTTATTCGTTTTTACCTTTATCAACTCTTGAGAGTAGACTTATAGGACTTATTTTAAGTAAAATGGGGTGCTTAATCCACTGATGAAAACCGCGATGTCCTATCTTTTACCGTTTAGGAGATCGAGTAAAATGGAGAATAATAGATATTTGAAAATGTGATATATTAACATTTTATTCGTTTGTACCTTGATCAACTCATGAGGTTAGACTTATAGGACCTATTTTATGTAAAATGAGGTGCTAAATATACTAGTGAAAACCGCGATGTGATATCATTAACCGTTTAGGAGATCGAGTAAAATGGAGAATAATAGATATTAGAAAATGTGATATATAAACTTTTTATTCGTTTTTACCTTTATCAACTCTTGAGAGTAGACTTATATGACCTATTTTATGTAAAATGAGGTTCTAAATCCACTGGTGAAAACCGCGATGTCTTATCTTTAACCGTTTAGGAGATCGAGTAAAATGGAGAATAATAGATATTTGATAATGTGATATATAAACATTTTATTCGTTTTTACCTTTATCAACTCTTGAGAGTAGACTTATATGACCTATTTTATGTAAAATGGGGTGCTTCATCCACTGATGAAAACCGCGATGTCCTATCTTTAACCGTTTAGGAGATCGAGTGAAATGGAGAATAATAGATATTTGAAATTGTGATATATAATCATTTTATTCGTTTTTACCTTTATCAACTCTTGAGAGTAGACTTATAGGACTTATTTTATGTAAAATGGGGTGCTTAATCCACTGATGAAAACCGCGATGTCCTATCTTTTACCGTTTAGGAGATCGAGTAAAATGGAGAATAATAGATATTTGAAAATGTGATATATTAACATTTTATTCGTTTGTACCTTGATCAACTCATGAGGTTAGACTTATAGGACCTATTTTATGTAAAATGAGGTGCTAAATATACTAGTGAAAACCGCGATGTGATATCATTAACCGTTTAGGAGATCGAGTAAAATGGAGAATAATAGATATTAGAAAATGTGATATATAAACTTTTTATTCGTTTTTACCTTTATCAACTCTTGAGAGTAGACTTATATGACCTATTTTATGTAAAATGAGGTTGTAAATCCACTGGTGAAAACCGCGATGAAATATCTTGAACCGTTTAGGAGATCGAGAAAAATAGAGAAAAATAGATATTTGAAAACGTGATATATAAACATTTTGTTCGTTTGTACCTTTATCAACTCTTGAGAGTAGACTTATAGGACATATTTTATGTAAAATGAGGTGCTAAATCCACTGGTGAAAACCGCGATGTCCTATCTTTAACCGTTTAGGAGATCGAGTAAAATGGGGAGTAATAGATATTTGAAAGTGTGATATATAAACATTTTATTCTTTTGTTCCTTTATCAACGCTTAAGAGTAGACTTATAGGACTTATTTTATGTAAAATGAGGTGCTAAATCCACTGGTGAAAACCGCGATGTCCTATTTTAAATCGTTTAGGAGATCGAGTAAAATGGAGAATAATAGATATTTGAAAATGTGATATATAAACATTTTATTCGTTTGTAACTTGATCAACTCTTAAGGGTAGACTTATGGGACTTATTTTATGTAAAATGAGGTGCTAAATCCACTATAAAAACCGCGATGTCCTATTTTTAACCGTTTAAGAGATCGAGTAAAATTGATAATAATAGATATTTGATAATGTGATATATAAACATTTTATTCGTTTGTACCTTTATCAACTCTTGAGAGTAGACTTATAAGACTTATTTTAAGTAAAATGAGGTGCTAAATCCACTGGTGAAAACCGCGATGTCCTATTTTTAACCGTTTAGGAGATGGAGTAAAATGGAGAATAATAGATATTTGAAAATGTGATATATAAACATTTTATTCGTTTGTACCTTTATCAACTCTTGAGAGTAGACTTATAGGACTTATTTTATGTTAAATGAGGTGCTAAATCCACTGGTGAAAACCGTGATGTCCTATCTTTAACCGTTTAGGAGATCGAGTAAAATGGAAAATAATAGATATTTGAAAATGTGATATATAAAAATTTTATTCGTTTGTACCTTTATCAACTCTTGAGAGTAGACTTATAGGACTTATTTTATGTAAAATGAGGTGCTAAATCCACTGGTAAAAACCGCGATGTCCTATCTTTAACCGTTTAGGAGATCGAGTAAAATGGAGAATAATAGATATTTGATAATGTGATATATAAACATTTTATTCGTTTGTACCTTTATCAACTCTTGAGAGTAGACTTATAGGACTTATTTTATGTTAAATGAGGTGCTAAATCCACTGGTGAAAACCGTGATGTCCTATCTTTAACCGTTTAGGAGATCGAGTAAAATGGAAAATAATAGATATTTGAAAATGTGATATATAAAAATTTTATTCGTTTGTACCTTTATCAACTCTTGAGAGTAGACTTATAGGACTTATTTTAAGTAAAATGGGGTGCTTAATCCACTGATGAAAACCGCGATGTCCTATCTTTTACCGTTTAGGAGATCGAGTAAAATGGAGAATAATAGATATTTGAAAATGTGATATATTAACATTTTATTCGTTTGTACCTTGATCAACTCATGAGGTTAGACTTATAAAACCTATTTTATGTAAAATGAGGTGCTAAATATACTAGTGAAAACCGCGATGTGATATCATTAACCGTTTAGGAGATCGAGTAAAATGGAGAATAATAGATATTAGAAAATGTGATATATAAACTTTTTATTCGTTTTTACCTTTATCAACTCTTGAGAGTAGACTTATATGACCTATTTTATGTAAAATGAGGTTCTAAATCCACTGGTGAAAACCGCGATGTCTTATCTTTAACCGTTTAGGAGATCGAGTAAAATGGAGAATAACAGATATTTGATAATGTGATATATAAACATTTTATTCGTTTTTACCTTTATCAACTCTTGAGAGTAGACTTATATGACCTATTTTATGTAAAATGGGGTGCTTCATCCACTGATGAAAACCGCGATGTCCTATCTTTAACCGTTTAGGAGATCGAGTGAAATGGAGAATAATAGATATTTGAAATTGTGATATATAATCATCTTATTCGTTTTTACCTTTATCAACTCTTGAGAGTAGACTTATAGGACTTATTTTATGTAAAATGGGGTGCTTAATCCACTGATGAAAACCGCGATGTCCTATCTTTTACCGTTTAGGAGATCGAGTAAAATGGAGAATAATAGATATTTGAAAATGTGATATATTAACATTTTATTCGTTTGTACCTTGATCAACTCATGAGGTTAGACTTATAGGACCTATTTTATGTAAAATGAGGTGCTAAATATACTAGTGAAAACCGCGATGTGATATCATTAACCGTTTAGGAGATCGAGTAAAATGGAGAATAATAGATATTAGAAAATGTGATATATAAACTTTTTATTCGTTTTTACCTTTATCAACTCTTGAGAGTAGACTTATATGACCTATTTTATGTAAAATGAGGTTGTAAATCCACTGGTGAAAACCGCGATGAAATATCTTGAACCGTTTAGGAGATCGAGAAAAATAGATATTTGAAAACGTGATATATAAACATTTTGTTCGTTTGTACCTTTATCAACTCTTGAGAGTAGACTTATAGGACATATTTTATGTAAAATGAGGTGCTAAATCCACTGGTGAAAACCGCGATGTCCTATCTTTAACCGTTTAGGAGATCGAGTAAAATGGGGAGTAATAGATATTTGAAAGTGTGATATTTAAACATTTTATTCTTTTGTTCCTTTATCAACTCTTAAGAGTAGACTTATAGGACTTATTTTATGTAAAATGAGGTGCTAAATCCACTGGTGAAAACCGCGATGTCCTATTTTAAATCGTTTAGGAGATCGAGTAAAATGGAGAATAATAGATATTTGAAAATGTGATATATAAACATTTTATTCGTTTGCAACTTGATCAACTCTTAAGGGTAGACTTATGGGACTTATTTTATGTAAAATGAGGTGCTAAATCCACTATAAAAACCGCGATGTCCTATTTTTAACCGTTTAAGAGATCGAGTAAAATTGATAATAATAGATATTTGAAAATGTGATATATAAACATTTTATTCGTTTGTACCTTTATCAACTTTTGAAAGTAGACTTATAGGACTTATTTTATGTAAAATGAGGTGCTAAATCTACTGGTGAAAACCGCGATGTCCTATCTTTAACCGTTTAGGAGATCGAGTAAAATGGAGAATAATAGATATTTGAAAATGTGATATATTAACATTTTATTCGTTTGTACCTTGATCAACTCATGAGGGTAGACTTATAGGACCTATTTTATGTAAAATGAGGTGCTAAATCCACTGGTGAAAACCGCGATGTGATATCTTTAACCGTTTATGAGAACGAGTAAAATGGAGAATAATAGATATTAGAAAATGTGATATATAAACATTTTAATCGTTTTTACCTTTATCAACTCTTGAGAGTAGACTTATAAGACCTATTTTATGTAAAATGAGGTTCTGAATCCACTGGTGAAAACCGCGATGTCCTATCTTTAACCGTTTAGGAGATCGAGTAAAATGGAGAATAATAGATATTTGATAATGTGATATATAAACATTTTATTAGTTTGTACCTTTATCAACTCTTGAGAGTAGACTTATAGAACTTATTTTATGTAAAATGGGGTGCTTAATCCACTGATGAAAACCGCGATGTCCTATATTTTACCGTTTAGGAGATCGAGTAAAATGGAGAATATTTGAAATTTGAAAATGTGATATATAAACATTTTATTCGTTTTTACCTTTATCAACTCTTGAGAGTAGACTTATAGGACCTATTTTATGTAAAATGAGGTGCTAAATCCACTGGTGAAAACCGCGATGTGATATCTTTAACCGTTTAGGAGATCGAGTAAAATGGAGAATAATAGATATTAGAAAATGTGATATATAAACATTTTAATCGTTTTTACCTTTATCAACTCTTGAGAGTAGACTTATAGGACCTATTTTATGTAAAATGAGGTTCTAAATCCACTGGTGAAAACCGCGATGTCCTATCTTTAACCGTTTAGGAGATCGAGTAAAATGGAGAATAATAGATATTTGATAATGTGATATATAAACATTTTATTCGTTTGTACCTTTATCAACTCTTGAGAGTAGACTTATAGGACCTATTTTATGTAAAATGAGGTGCTAAATCCACTGGTAAATACCGCGATGTCCTATCTTTAACCGTTTAGGAGATCGAGTAAAATGGAGAATAATGGATATTTGAAAATGTGATATATAAACATTTTATTCGTTTTTACCTTTATCAACTCTTGAGAGTAGACTTATAAGACCTATTTTATGTAAAATGGGGTGCTTAATCCACTGATGAAAATGCGATGTCCTATCTTTTACCGTTTAGGAGATCGAGTAAAATGGAGAATAATGGATATTTGAAAATGTGATATATAAACATTTTATTCGTTTTTACCTTTATCAACTCTTGAGAGTAGACTTATAGGACCTATTTTATGTAAAATGAGGTGCTAAATTTACTGGTAAATACCGCGATGTCCTATCTTTAACCGTTTAGGAGATCGAGTAAAATGGAGAATAATGGATATTTGAAAATGTGATAGATAAACATTTTATTCGTTTTTACCTTTATCAACTCTTGAAAGAAGACTTGTAAGACCTATTTTATGTAAAATGGGGTGCTTAATCCACTGATGAAAATGCGATGTCCTATCTTTTACCGTTTAGGAGATCGAGTAAAATGGAGAATATTTGAAATTTGAAAATGTGATATATAAACATTTTATTCGTTTATACTTTTATCAACTCTTGAGAGTAGACTTATAGGACCTATTTCATGTAAAATCAGGTGCTAAATCCACTGGTGAAAACCGCGATGTCCTATCTTTAACCGTTTAGGAGATCGAGTAAAATGGAGAATAATGGATATTTGAAAATGTGATATATAAACATTTTATTCGTTTTTACCTTTATCAACTCTTGAGAGTAGACTTATAGGACCTATTTTATGTAAAATGAGGTGCTAAGTCCACTGGTGAAAACCTCGATGTCCTATCTTTAACCGTTTAGGAGATCGAGTAAAATGGAGAATAATAGATATTTGAAAATGTGATATATAAACATTTTATTCGTTTGTACCTTTATCATCATTTGAGAGTAGACTTATAGGACCTATTTTATGTAAAATGAGGTGCTAAATCCACTGGTGAAAACCGCGAAGTCTTATCTTTAACCGTTTAGGAGATCGAGTAAAATGGAGAATAATAGATATTTGATAATGTGATATATAAACATTTTATTCGTTTGTACCTTTATCAACTCTTGAGAGTAGACTTATAGAACTTATTTTATGTAAAATGGGGTGCTTAATCCACTGATGAAAACCGCGATGTCCTATATTTTACCGTTTAGGAGATCGAGTAAAATGGAGAATATTTGAAATTTGAAAATGTGATATATAAACATTTTATTCGTTTTTACCTTTATCAACTCTTGAGAGTAGACTTATAGGACCTATTTTATGTAAAATGAGGTGCTAAATCCACTGGTGAAAACCGCGATGTGATATCTTTAACCGTTTAGGAGATCGAGTAAAATGGAGAATAATAGATATTAGAAAATGTGATATATAAACATTTTATTCGTTTTTACCTTTATCAACTCTTGAGAGTAGACTTATAGGACCTATTTTATGTAAAATGAGGTGCTAAATCCACTGGTGAAAACCGCGATGCGATATCTTGAACCGTTTAGGAGATCGAGTAAAATGGAGAATATTTAAAATTTGAAAATGTGGTATATAAACATTTTATTCGTTTTTACCTTTATCAACATTTGAGAGTAGACTTATAGGACATATTTTATGTAAAATGGGGTGCTTAATCCGCTGATGAAAATGCGATGTCCTATCTTTTACCGTTTAGGAGATCGAGTAAAATGGAGAATATTTAAAATTTGAAAATGTGGTATATAAACAATTTATTCGTTTTTACCTTTATCAACTCTTGAGAGTAGACTTATAGGACCTATTTTATGAAATATATGGTTCTAAATCCACTGGTGAAAACCGCGATGTCCTATCTTTAACCGTTTAGGAGATCGAGTAAAATGGAGAATAATAGATATTTGATAATGTGATATATAAACATTTTATTCGTTTGTACCTTTATCAACTCTTGAGAGTAGACTTATAGGACTTATTTTATGTTAAATGAGGTGCTAAATCCACTGGTGAAAACCGTGATGTCCTATCTTTAACCGTTTAGGAGATCGAGTAAAATGGAGAATAATAGATATTTGAAAATGTGATATATAAAAATTTTATTCGTTTGTACCTTTATCAACTCTTGAGAGTAGACTTATAGGACTTATTTTATGTAAAATGAGGTGCTAAATCCACTGGTAAAAACCGCGATGTCCTATCTTTAACCGTTTAGGAGATCGAGTAAAATGGAGAATACTAGATATTTGATAATGTGATATATAAACATTTTATTCGTTTGTACCTTTATCAACTCTTGAGAGTAGACTTATAAGACTTATTTTAAGTAAAATGAGGTGCTAAATCCACTGGTGAAAACCGCGATGTCCTATTTTTAACCGTTTAGGAGATGGAGTAAAATGGAGAATAATAGATATTTGAAAATGTGATATATAAACATTTTATTCGTTTGTACCTTTATCAACATTTGAGAGTAGACTTATAGGACCTATTTTATGTAAAATGAGGTGCTAAATCCACTGGTGAAAACCGCGATGTCCTATCTTTAACCGTTTAGGAGATCGAGTAAAATGGAGAATAATAGATATTTGAAAATGAGATATATAAACATTTTATTCGTTTGTACCTTTATCAACATTTGAGAGTAGACTTATAGAACCTATTTTATGTAAAATGAGGTGCTTAATCCACTGGTGAAAACCGCGATGTCCTATCTTTAACCGTTTAGGAGATCGAGTGAAATGGAGAATAATAGATATTTGAAATTGTGATATATAAACATTTTATTCGTTTTTACCTTTATCAACTCTTGAGAGTAGACTTATAGGACTTATTTTAAGTAAAATGGGGTGCTTAATCCACTGATGAAAACCGAGATGTCCTATCTTTTACCGTTTAGGAGATCGAGTAAAATGGAGAATAATAGATATTTGAAAATGTGATATATTAACATTTTATTCGTTTGTACCTTGATCAACTCATGAGGTTAGACTTATAGGACCTATTTTATGTAAAATGAGGTGCTAAATATACTAGTGAAAACCGCGATGTGATATCATTAACCGTTTAGGAGATCGAGTAAAATGGAGAATAATAGATATTAGAAAATGTGATATATAAACTTTTTATTCGTTTTTACCTTTATCAACTCTTGAGAGTAGACTTATATGACCTATTTTATGTAAAATGAGGTTCTAAATCCACTGGTGAAAACCGCGATGTCTTATCTTTAACCGTTTAGGAGATCGAGTAAAATGGAGAATAATAGATATTTGATAATGTGATATATAAACATTTTATTCGTTTTTACCTTTATCAACTCTTGAGAGTAGACTTATATGACCTATTTTATGTAAAATGGGGTGCTTCATCCACTGATGAAAACCGCGATGTCCTATCTTTAACCGTTTAGGAGATCGAGTGAAATGGAGAATAATAGATATTTGAAATTGTGATATATAAACATTTTATTCGTTTTTACCTTTATCAACTCTTTAGAGTAGACTTATAGGACTTATTTTATGTAAAATGGGGTGCTTAATCCACTGATGAAAACCGCGATGTCCTATCTTTTACCGTTTAGGAGATCGAGTAAAATGGAGAATAATAGATATTTGAAAATGTGATATATTAACATTTTATTCGTTTGTACCTTGATCAACTCATGAGGTTAGACTTATAGGACCTATTTTATGTAAAATGAGGTGCTAAATATACTAGTGAAAACCGCGATGTGATATCATTAACCGTTTAGGAGATCGAGTAAAATGGAGAATAATAGATATTAGAAAATGTGATATATAAACTTTTTATTCGTTTTTACCTTTATCAACTCTTGAGAGTAGACTTATATGACCTATTTTATGTAAAATGAGGTTGTAAATCCACTGGTGAAAACCGCGATGAAATATCTTGAACCGTTTAGGAGATCGAGAAAAATAGAGAAAAATAGATATTTGAAAACGTGATATATAAACATTTTGTTCGTTTGTACCTTTATCAACTCTTGAGAGTAGACTTATAGGACATATTTTATGTAAAATGAGGTGCTAAATCCACTGGTGAAAACCGCGATGTCCTATCTTTAACCGTTTAGGAGATCGAGTAAAATGGATATTAATAGATATTTGAAAATGTGATATATAAACATTTTATTCGTTTGTACCTTTATCAACTCTTGAGAGTAGACTTATAAAAGTTATTTTATGTAAAATGAGGTGCTAAATCCTCTGGTGGAAACCGCGATGTCCTATCTTTAACCGTTTAGGAGATCGAGTAAAATGGAAAATAATAGATATTTGAAAATGTGATATATAAACATTTTATTCGTTTGTACCTTTATCAACTTTTGAAAGTAGATTTATAGGACTTATTTTATGTAAAATGAGGTGCTAAATCCACTGGTGAAAACCACAATGTCCTATCTATAACCGTTTAGGAGATCGAGTGAAATGGAGAATAATAGATATTTTAAAATGTGTTATATAAACATTTTATTGGATTGTAACTTTATCAACTCTTGAGGGTTGACTTATAGGACTTATTTTATGTAAAATAAGGAGCTTAATCCACTGAAAAAACCGCGATGTCCTATCTTTAACCGTTTAGGAGATCGAGTAAAATTGATAATAATAGATATTTGAAAATGTGATATATAAACATTTTATTCGTTTGTACCTTTATCAACTCTTGAGAGTAGACTTATAGGACTTATTTTATGTAAAATATAGTGCTTAATCCACTGGTGAAAACCGCGATGTCCTATCTTTAACCGTTTAGGAGATCGAGTAAAATGGAGAATAATAGATATTTGAAAATGAGATATATAAACATTTTATACGCTTGTACCTTGATCAACTCTTGAGGGTAGACTTATAGGACTTATTTTATGTAAAATAAGATGCTAAATCCACTGATAAAAACCGCGATGTCCTATTTTAACCGTTTAAGAGATCGAGTAAAATTGATAATAATAGATATTTGAAAATGTGATATATAAACATTTTATTCGTTTGTACCTTTATCAACTCTTGAGAGTAGACTTATAGGACTTATTTTTTGTAAAATAGAGTGCTTAATCCACTGGTGAAAACCGCGATGCCCTATCTTTAACCGTTTAGGAGATCGAGTAAAATGGAGAATAATAGATATTTGAAAATGTGATATATAAACATTTTATTCGTTTGTACCTTTATCAACTTTTGAAAGTAGACTTATAGGACTTATTTTATGTAAAATGAGGTGCTAAATCCACTGGTAAAAACCGCGAAAAAATATCTTGAACCGTTTAGGAGATCGAGAAAAATAGAGATAAATAGATATTTGAAAACGTGATATATAAACATTTTGTTCGTTTGTACCTTTATCAACTCTTGAGAGTAGACTTATAGGACATATTTTATGTAAAATGAGGTGCTAAATTCACTGGTGAAAACCGCGATGTCCTATCTTTAACCGTTTAGGAGATCGAGTGAAATGGAGAATAATAGATGTTTTAAAATGTGATATATAAACATTTTATTCGTTTGTACCTTTATCAACTTTTGAAAGTAGACTTATAGGACTTATTTTATGTAAAATGAGGTGCTAAATCCACTGGTAAAAACCGCGAAAAAATATCTTGAACCGTTTAGGAGATCGAGAAAAATAGAGATAAATAGATATTTGAAAACGTGATATATAAACATTTTGTTCGTTTGTACCTTTATCAACTCTTGAGAGTAGACTTATAGGACTTATTTTATGTAAAATGAGGTGCTAAATCCACTGGTAAAAACCGCGAAAAAATATCTTGAACCGTTTGGGAGATCGAGAAAAATAGAGATAAATAGATATTTGAAAACGTGATATATAAACATTTTGTTCGTTTGTACCTTTATCAACTCTTGAGAGTAGACTTATAGGACTTGTTTTATGTAAAATGAGGTGCTAAATCCACTGGTGAAAACCGCAATGTCCTATCTTTAACCGTTTAGGAGATCGAGTAAAATAAAGAATAATAGATATTTGATAATGTGATATATAAACATTTTATCCGTTTGTACCTTTATCAACTCTTGAGAGTAGACTTATAGAACTTATTTTATGTAAAATGAGGTGCTAAATCCACCGGTGAAAACCGCGATGTAATATCTTGTACCGTTTAGGAGATCGAGTAAAATAGAGAAAAATAGATGTTTGAAAACGTGATATATAAACATTTTGTTCGTTTGTACCTTTATCAACTCTTGAGAGTAGACTTATAGGACATATTTTAAGTAAAATGAGGTGCTAAATCCACTGGTGAAAACCGCGATCTCCTATCTTTAACCGTTTAGGAGATCGAGTAAAATGGAGAATAATAGATATTTGATAATCTGATATATAAACATTTTATTCGTTTGTACCTTTATCAACTCTTGAGAGTAGACTTATAGGACTTATTTTATGTAAAATTGAGTGCTTAATCCACTGATGAAAACCGCGATGTCCTATCTTTTACCGTTTAGGAGATCGAGTAAAATGGAGAATATTTGAAATTTGAAAATGTGATATATAAACATTTTATTCGTTTTTACCTTTATCAACTCTTGAGAGTAGACTTATAGGACCTATTTTATGTAAAATGAGGTGCTAAATCCACTGGTGAAAACCGCGATGCGATATCTTTAACCGTTTAGGAGATCGAGTAAAATGGAGAATAATAGATATTTGAAAATGAGATATATAAACATTTTATTCGTTTTTACTTTTATCAACTCTTGAGAGTAGACTTATAGGACCTATTTTATGTAAAATAAGGATCTAAATCCACTGGTGAAAACCGCGATGTCCTATCTTTAACCGTTTAGGAGATCGAGTCAAATGGAGAATAATGGATATTTGATAATGTGATATATAAACATTTTATTCGTTTGTACCTTTATCAACTCTTGTGAGAGTAGACTTATAGGACTTATTTTATGTAAAATGAGGTGCTAAATCCACTGGTGAAAACCGCGATGTCCTATCTTTAACCGTTTAATAGATCGAGTAAAATGGAGAACAATGGATATTTGAAAATGTGATATATTAACATTTTATTCGTTTGTACCTTTATCAACCATTGAGAGTAGACTTATAGGACATATTTTATGAAAAATAAGGTGCTAAATCCACTTTTGAAAACCGCGATGTCCTATCTTTAACCGTTTAGGAGATCGAGTAAAATGGAGAATAATATATATTTGAAAATGTGATATATAAACATTTTATTCGTTTGTACCTTGATCAACTTTTAAGGGTAGACTTTTAGGACTTATTATATGTAAAATGAGGTGCTAAATCCACTGGTAAAAACCGCGATGTCCTATCTTTTACCGTTTAGGAGATCGAGAAAAATGGAGAATATTTGAAATTTGAAAATGTGATATATAAACATTTTATTCGTTTGTACCTTTATCAACTTTTGAAAGTAGACTTATAGGACTTATTTTATGTAAAATGAGGTGCTAAATCCACTGGTAAAAACCGCGAAAAAATATCTTGAACCGTTTAGGAGATCGAGTAAAATGGAGAATAATAGATATTTGAAAATGTGATATATAAACATTTTATTCGTTTGTACCTTTATCAACTTTTGAAAGTAGACTTATAGGACTTATTTTATGTAAAATGAGGTGCTAAATCCACTGGTAAAAACCGCGAAAAAATATCTTGAACCGTTTAGGAGATCGAGAAAAATAGAGATAAATAGATATTTGAAAACGTGATATATAAACATTTTGTTCGTTTGTACCTTTATCAACTCTTGAGAGTAGACTTATAGGACATATTTTATGTAAAATGAGGTGCTAAATTCACTGGTGAAAACCGCGATGTCCTATCTTTAACCGTTTAGGAGATCGAGTGAAATGGAGAATAATAGATGTTTTAAAATGTGATATATAAACATTTTATTCGTTTGTACCTTTATCAACTTTTGAAAGTAGACTTATAGGACTTATTTTATGTAAAATGAGGTGCTAAATCCACTGGTAAAAACCGCGAAAAAATATCTTGAACCGTTTAGGAGATCGAGAAAAATAGAGATAAATAGATATTTGAAAACGTGATATATAAACATTTTGTTCGTTTGTACCTTTATCAACTCTTGAGAGTAGACTTATAGGACTTATTTTATGTATAATGAGGTGCTAAATCCACTGGTAAAAACCGCGAAAAAATATCTTGAACCGTTTGGGAGGTCGAGAAAAATAGAGATAAATAGATATTTGAAAACGTGATATATAAACATTTTGTTCGTTTGTACCTTTATCAACTCTTGAGAGTAGACTTATAGGACTTGTTTTATGTAAAATGAGGTGCTAAATCCACTGGTGAAAACCGCAATGTCCTATCTTTAACCGTTTAGGAGATCGAGTAAAATGGAGAATAATAGATATTTGATAATGTGATATATAAACATTTTATCCGTTTGTACCTTTATCAACTCTTGAGAGTAGACTTATAGAACTTATTTTATGTAAAATGAGGTGCTAAATCTACCGGTGAAAACCGCGATGTAATATCTTGTACCGTTTAGGAGATCGAGTAAAATAGAGAAAAATAGATATTTGAAAACGTGATATATAAACATTTTGTTCGTTTGTACCTTTATCAACTCTTGAGAGTAGACTTATAGGACATATTTTAAGTAAAATGAGGTGCTAAATCCACTGGTGAAAACCGCGATCTCCTATCTTTAACCGTTTAGGAGATCGAGTAAAATGGAGAATAATAGATATTTGATAATCTGATATATAAACATTTTATTCGTTTGTACCTTTATCAACTCTTGAGAGTAGACTTATAGGACTTATTTTATGTAAAATGGGGTGCTTAATCCACTGATGAAAACCGCGATGTCCTATCTTTTACCGTTTAGGAGATCGAGTAAAATGGAGAATATTTGAAATTTGAAAATGTGATATATAAACATTTTATTCGTTTTTACCTTTATCAACTTTTGAGAGTAGACTTATAGGACCTATTTTATGTAAAATGAGGTGCTAAATCCACTGGTGAAAACCGCGATGCGATATCTTTAACCGTTTAGGAGATCGAGAAAAATGGAGAATATTTTAAATTTGAAAATGTGATATATAAACATTTTATTCGTTTTTACCTTGATCAACTTTTAAGGGTAGACTTTTAGGACTTATTATATGTAAAATGAGGTGCTAAATCCACTGGTAAAAACCGCGATGTCCTATCTTTTACCGTTTAGGAGATCGAGAAAAATGGAGAATATTTGAAATTTGAAAATGTGATATATAAACATTTTATTCGTTTGTACCTTTATCAACTCTTGAGGGTAGACTTATAGGAGCTATCTTATGTAAAATGAGGTGCTAAATCCTCTGGTAAAAATTGCGATGTCCTATCTTTAACCGTTTAGGAGATCGAGTAAAATGGATATTAATAGATATTTGAAAATGTGATATATAAACATTTTATTCGTTTGTACCTTTATCAACTCTTGAGAGTAGACTTATAAAAGTTATTTTATGTAAAATGAGGTGCTAAATCCTCTGGTGGAAACCGCGATGTCCTATCTTTAACCGTTTAGGAGATCGAGTAAAACGGAGAATAATAGATATTTGAAAATGTGATATATAAACATTTTATTCGTTTGTACCTTTATCAACTTTTGAAAGTAGATTTATAGGACTTATTTTATGTAAAATGAGGTGCTAAATCCACTGGTGAAAACCACAATGTCCTATCTTTAACCGTTTAGGAGATCGAGTGAAATGGAGAATAATAGATATTTTAAAATGTGATATATAAACATTTTATTGGATTGTAACTTTATCAACTCTTGAGGGTTGACTTATAGGACTTATTTTATGTAAAATAAGGAGCTTAATCCACTGAAAAAACCGCGATGTCCTATCTTTAACCGTTTAGGAGATCGAGTAAAATTGATAATAATAGATATTTGAAAATGTGATATATAAACATTTTATTCGTTTGTACCTTTATCAACTCTTGAGAGTAGACTTATAGGACTTATTTTATGTAAAATATAGTGCTTAATCCACTGGTGAAAACCGCGATGCCCTATCTTTAACCGTTTAGGAGATCGAGTAAAATGGAGAATAATAGATATTTGAAAATGAGATATATAAACATTTTATACGCTTGTACCTTGATCAACTTTTGAGGGTAGACTTATAGGACTTATTTTATGTAATATAAGATGCTAAATCCACTGATAAAAACCGCGATGTCCTATCTTTAACCGTTTAAGAGATCGAGTAAAATTGATAATAATAGATATTTGAAAATGTGATATATAAACATTTTATTCGTTTGTACCTTTATCAACTCTTGAGAGTAGACTTATAGGACTTATTTTTTGTAAAATAGACTGCTTAATCCACTGGTGAAAACCGCGATGCCCTATCTTTAACCGTTTAGGAGATCGAGTAAAATGGAGAATAATAGATACTTGACAATGTGATATATAAACATTTTATTCGTTTGTACCTTGATCAACTCTTGAGGGTAGACTTACAGGACTTATTTTATGTAAAATAAGGTGCTAAATCCACTGATAAAAACCGCGATGTCCTATCTTTAACCGTTTAAGAGATCGAGTAAAATTGATAATAATAGATATTTGAAAATGTGATATATAAACATTTTATTCGTTTGTACCTTTATCAACTCTTGAGAGTAGACTTATAGGACTTATTTTATGTAAAATGAGGTGCTAAGTCCACTGGTGAAAACCGCAATGTCCTATGTTTAACCCTTTAGGAGATCGAGTAAAATGGAGAAGAATGGATATTTGAAAATGTGATATATAAACATTTTATTCGTTTGTACCTTTATCAACCATTGAGAGTAGACTTATAGGACATATTTTATGTAAAATGAGGTGCTAAATCCACTGGTGAAAACCGCGATGTCCTATCTTTAACCGTTTAGGAGATCGAGTAAAATGGAGAAAAATAGATATTTGAAAATGTGATATATAAACATTTTATTCGTTTGTACCTTGATCAACTCTTGAGGGTAGACTTATAGGACTTATTTTATGTAAGATGAGGTGCTAAATCCACTGGTAAAAACCGCGATGTCCCATCTTTAACCGTTTAGGAGATCGAGTAAAATTGAGAATAATAGATATTTGAAAATGTGATATATAAACATTTTTTACGTTTGTACCTTTATCAACATTTAAAAGTAGACTTATAGGACCTATTTTATGTAAAATGAGGTGCTAAATCCACTGGTGAAAACCGCGATGTCCTATCTTTTACCGTTTAGGAGATCGAGTAAAATGGAGAATAATAGATATTTGAAAATGTGATATATTAACATTTTATTCGTTTGTACCTTGATCAACTCATGAGGGTAAACTTATAGGACCTATTTTATGTAAAATGAGGTGCTAAATATACTGGTGAAAACCGCGATGTGATATCTTTAACCGTTTAGGAGATCGAGTAAAATGGAGAATAATAGATATTAGAAAATGTGATATATAAACATTTTATTCGTTTTTACTTTTATCAACTCTTGAGAGTAGACTTATAAGACCTATTTTATGTAAAATGAGGTTCTAAATCCACTGGTGAAAACCGCGATGTCTTATCTTTAACCGTTTAGGAGATCGAGTAAAATGGAGGATAATAGATATTTGATAATGTGATATATAAACATTTTATTCGTTTGTACCTTTATCAACTCTTGAGAGTAGACTTATAATACATATTTTATGTAAAATGGGGTGCATAATCCACTGATGAAAATGCGATGTCCTATCTTTTACCGTTTAGGAGATCGAGTAAAATGGAGAATATTTGAAATTTGAAAATGTGATATATAAACATTTTATTCGTTTTTACCTTTATCAACTCTTGAGAGTAGACTTATAGGACCTATTTTATGTAAAATGAGGTGCTAAATCCACTGGTGAAAACCGCGATGTGATATCTTTAACCGTTTAGGAGATCGAGTAAAATGGAGAATAATAGATATTTGAAAATGTGATATATAAACATTTTATTCGTTTTTACCTTTATCAACCTTTGAGAGTAGACTTATAGGACCTATTTTATGAAATATAAGGTTCTAAATCCACTGGTGGAAACCGCGATGTCCTATCTTTAACCGTTTAGGAGATCGAGTAAAATGGAGAATAATAGATATTTGATAATGTGATATATAAACATTTTAATCGTTTGTACCTTTATCAACTCTTGAGAGTAGACTTATAGGACTTATTTTATGTAAAATGCGGTGCTAAATCCACTGGTGGAAACCGCAATGTCCTATGTTTAACCGTTTAGGAGATCGAGTAAAATGGAGAATAATGGATATTTGAAAATGTGATATATAAACATTTTATTCGTTTGTACCTTTATTAACCATTGAGAGTAGACTTATAGGACATATTTTATGTAAAATGAGGTGCTAAATCCACTGGTGAAAACCGCGATGTCCTATCTTTAACCGTTTTGGAGATCGAGTAAAATGGAGAATAATAGATATTTGAAAATGTGATATATAAACATTTTATTCGTTTGTACCTTGATCAACTCTTGAGGGTAGACTTATAGGACTTATTTTATGTAAAATGAGGTGCTTAATCCACTGGTAAAAACCGCGATGTCCTATCTTTAACCGTTTAGGAGATCAAGTAAAATTGAGAATAATAGATATTTGAAAATGTGATATATAAACATTTTATTCGTTTGTACCTTTATCAACATTTGAGAGTAGACTTATAGGACCTATTTTATGTAAAATGAGGTGCTAAATCCACTGGTGAAAACCGCGATGTCCTATCTTTAACCGTTTAGGAGATCGAGATCGTAAAATGGAGAATAATAGATATTTGAAAATGTGATATATAAACATTTTATTGGTTTTTACCTTTATCAACTCTTGAGAGTAGACTTATAGGACTTATTTTATGTAAAATAGGGTGCTTAATTCACTGATGAAAACCGCGAAGTAGTATCTTTTACCGTTTAGGAGATCGAGTAAAATGGAGAATAATAGATTTTTGAAAATGTGATATATAAACATTTTATACGTTTGTACCTTTATCATCATTTAAAAGTAGACTTATAGGACCTATTTTATGTAAAATGAGGTGCTAAATCCACTGGTGAAAACCGCGATGTAATATCTTTAACCGTTTAGGAGATCAAGTAAAATTGAGAATAATAGATATTTGAAAATGTGATATATAAACATTTTATACGTTTGTACCTTTATCAACATTTAAAAGTAGACTTATAGGACCTATTTTATGTAAAATGAGGTTCTAAATCCACTGGTGAAAACCGCGATGTCTTATCTTTAACCGTTTAGGGGATCGAGTAAAATGGAGAATAATAGATATTTGAAAATGTGATATATAAACATTTTATTCGTTTGTACCTTGATCAACTCTTGAGGGTAGACTTATAGGACTTATTTTATGTTAAATGAGGTGCTAAATCCACTGGTAAAAACCGCGATGTCCTATCTTTAACCGTTTAGGAGATCAAGTAAAATTGAGAATAATAGATATTTGAAAATGTGATATATAAACATTTTATTCGTTTGTACCTTTATCAACATTTGAGAGTAGACTTATAGGACCTATTTTATGTAAAATGAGGTGCTAAATCCACTGGTGAAAACCGCGATGTCCTATCTTTAACCGTTTAGGAGATCGAGTAAAATGGAGAATAATAGATATTTGAAAATGTGATATATAAACATTTTATTGGTTTTTACCTTTATCAACTCTTGAGAGTAGACTTATAGGACTTATTTTATGTAAAATGGGGTGCTTAATTCACTGATGAAAACCGCGATGTAGTATCTTTTATCGTTTAGGAGATCGAGTAAAATGGAGAATAATAGATATTTGAAAATGTGATATATTAACATTTTATTCGTTTTTACTTTTATCAACTCTTGAGAGTAGCCTTATAAGACCTATTTTATGTAAAATGAGGTGCTAAATATACTGGTGAAAACCGCGATGTGATATCTTTAACCGTTTAGGAGATCGAGTAAAATGGAGAATAATAGATATTAGAAAATGTGATATATAAACATTTTATTCGTTTTTACTTTTATCAACTCTTGAGAGTAGACTTATAAGACCTATTTTATGTAAAATGAGGTTCTAAATCCACTGGTGAAAACCGCGATGTCTTATCTTTAACCGTTTAGGAGATCGAGTAAAATGGAGGATAATAGATATTTGATAATGTGATATATAAACATTTTATTCGTTTGTACCTTTATCAACTCTTGAGAGTAGACTTATAGGACATATTTTATGTAAAATGGGGTGCTTAATCCTCTGATGAAAATGCGATGTCCTATCTTTTACCGTTTAGGAGATCGAGTAAAATGGAGAATATTTGAAATTTGAAAATGTGATATATAAACATTTTATTCGTTTTTACCTTTATCAACTCTTGAGAGTAGACTTATAGGACCTATTTTATGTAAAATGAGGTGCTAAATCCACTGGTTAAAACCGCGATGTGATATCTTTAACCGTTTAGGAGATCGAGTAAAATGGAGAATAATAGATATTTGAAAATGTGATATATAAACATTTTATTCGTTTTTACCTTTATCAACTCTTGAGAGTAGACTTATAGGACCTATTTTATGAAATATAAGGTTCTAAATCCACTGGTAAAAACCGCGATGTCCTATCTTTAACCGTTTAGGAGATCGAGTAAAATGGAGAATAATAGATATTTGATAATGTGATATATAAACATTTTAATCGTTTGTACCTTTATCAACTCTTGAGAGTAGACTTATAGGACTTATTTTATGTAAAATGAGGTGCTAAGTCCACTGGTGAAAACCGCAATGTCCTATGTTTAACCGTTTAGGAGATCGAGTAAAATGGAGAAGAATGGATATTTGAAAATGTGATATATAAACATTTTATTCGTTTGTACCTTTATCAACCATTGAGAGTAGACTTATAGGACATATTTTATGTAAAATGAGGTGCTAAATCCACTGGTGAAAACCGCGATGTCCTATCTTTAACCGTTTAAGAGATCGAGTAAAATGGAGAATAATAGATATTTGATAATGTGATATATAAACATTTTAATCGTTTGTACCTTTATCAACTCTTGAGAGTAGACTTATAGGACTTATTTTATGTAAAATGAGGTGCTAAGTCCACTGGTGAAAACCGCGATGTCCTATCTTTAACCGTTTAGGAGATCGAGTAAAATGGAGAAAAATAGATATTTGAAAATGTGATATATAAACATTTTATTCGTTTGTACCTTGATCAACTCTTGAGGGTAGACTTATAGGACTTATTTTATGTAAAATGAGGTGCTAAATCCACTGGTAAAAACCGCGATGTCCCATCTTTAACCGTTTAGGAGATCAAGTAAAATTGAGAATAATAGATATTTGAAAATGTGATATATAAACATTTTTTACGTTTGTACCTTTATCAACATTTAAAAGTAGACTTATAGGACCTATTTTATGTAAAATGAGGTGCTAAATCCATTGGTGAAAACCGCGATGTGATATCTTTAACCGTTTAGGAGATCGAGTAAAATGGAGAATAATAGATATTTGAAAATGTGATATATAAACATTTTATTCGTTTTTACCTTTATCAATCTTTGAGAGTAGACTTATAGGACCTATTTTATGAAATATAAGGTTCTAAATCCACTGGTGGAAACCGCGATGTCCTATCTTTAACCGTTTAGGAGATCGAGTAAAATGGAGAATAATAGATATTTGATAATGTGATATATAAACATTTTAATCGTTTGTACCTTTATCAACTCTTGAGAGTAGACTTATAGGACTTATTTTATGTAAAATGCGGTGCTAAATCCACTGGTGGAAACCGCAATGTCCTATGTTTAACCGTTTAGGAGATCGAGTAAAATGGAGAATAATGGATATTTGAAAATGTGATATATAAACATTTTATTCGTTTGTACCTTTATCAACCATTGAGAGTAGACTTATAGGACATATTTTATGTAAAATGAGGTGCTAAATCCACTGGTGAAAACCGCGATGTCCTATCTTTAACCGTTTTGGAGATCGAGTAAAATGGAGAATAATAGATATTTGAAAATGTGATATATAAACATTTTATTCGTTTGTACCTTGATCAACTCTTGAGGGTAGACTTATAGGACTTATTTTATGTAAAATGAGGTGCTAAATCCACTGGTAAAAACCGCGATGTGCTATCTTTAACCGTTTAGGAGATTAAGTAAAATTGAGAATAATAGATATTTGAAAATGTGATATATAAACATTTTATTCGTTTGTACCTTTATCAACATTTGAGAGTAGACTTATAGGACCTATTTTATGTAAAATGAGGTGCTAAATCCACTGGTGAAAACCGCGATGTCCTATCTTTAACCGTTTAGGAGATCGAGTAAAATGGAGAATAATAGATATTTGAAAATGTGATATATAAACATTTTATTGGTTTTTACCTTTATCAACTCTTGAGAGTAGACTTATAGGACTTATTTTATGTAAAATAGGGTGCTTAATTCACTGATGAAAACCGCGAAGTAGTATCTTTTACCGTTTAGGAGATCGAGTAAAATGGAAAATAATAGATATTTGAAAATGTGATATATAAACATTTTATACATTTGTACCTTTATCATCATTTAAAAGTAGACTTATAGGACCTATTTTATGTAAAATGAGGTGCTAAATCCACTGGTGAAAACCGCGATGTAATATCTTTAACCGTTTAGGAGATCAAGTAAAATTGAGAATAATAGATATTTGAAAATGTGATATATAAACATTTTATACGTTTGTACCTTTATCAACATTTAAAAGTAGACTTATAGGACCTATTTTATGTAAAATGAGGTGCTAAATCCACTGGTGAAAACCGCGATGTAATATCTTTTACCGTTTAGGAGATCGAGTAAAATGGAGAATAATAGATATTTGAAAATGTGATATATAAACATTTTATTCGTTTGTACCTTGATCAACTCATGAGGGTAGACTTATAGGACCTATTTTATGTAAAATGAGGTGCTAAATCCACTGGTGAAAACCACAATGTCCTATGTTTAACCGTTTAGGAGATCGAGTAAAATGGAGAATAATGGATATTTGAAAATGTGATATATAAACATTTTATTCGTTTTTACTTTTACCAACCTTTGAGAGTAGACTTATAGGACATATTTTATGTAAAATGAGGTTCTAAATCCACTGGTGAAAACCGCGATGTCTTATCTTTAACCGTTTAGGGGATCGAGTAAAATGGAGAATAATAGATATTTGAAAATGTGATATATAAACATTTTATTCGTTTGTACCTTGATCAACTCTTGAGGGTAGACTTATAGGACCTATTTTATGTTAAATGAGGTGCTAAATCCACTGGTAAAAACCGCGATGTCCTATCTTTAACCGTTTAGGAGATCAAGTAAAATTGAGAATAATAGATATTTGAAAATGTGATATATAAACATTTTATTCGTTTGTACCTTTATCAACATTTGAGAGTAGACTTATAGGACCTATTTTATGTAAAATGAGGTGCTAAATCCACTGGTGAAAACCGCGATGTCCTATCTTTAACCGTTTAGGAGATCGAGTAAAATGGAGAATAATAGATATTTGAAAATGTGATATATAAACATTTTATTGGTTTTTACCTTTATCAACTCTTGAGAGTAGACTTATAGGACTTATTTTATGTAAAATGGGGTGCTTAATTCACTGATGAAAACCGCGATGTAGATTCTTTTATCGTTTAGGAGATCGAGTAAAATGGAGAATAATAGATATTTGAAAATGTGATATATTAACATTTTATTCGTTTGTACCTTGATCAACTCATGAGGGTAGACTTATAGGACCTATTTTATGTAAAATGAGGTGCTAAATCCACTGGTGAAAACCGCGATGTAGTATCTTTAACCGTTTAGGAGATCGAGTAAAATGGAGAATAATAGATATTAGAAAATGTGATATATAAACATTTCAATCGTTTTTACCTTTATCAACTCTTGAGAGTAGACTTATAAGACCTATTTTATGTAAAATGAGGTTCTAAATCCACTGGTGAAAACCGCGATGTCCTATCTTTAACCGTTTAGGAGATCGAGTAAAATGGAGAATAATAGATATTTGATAATGTGATATATAAACATTTTATTCGTTTGTACCTTTATCAACTCTTGAGAGTAGACTTATAGGACTTATTTTATGTAAAATGGGGTGCTTAATTCACTGATGAAAACCGCGATGTAGTATCTTTTACCGTTTAGGAGATCGAGTAAAATGGAGAATAATAGATATTTGAAAATGTGATATATAAACATTTTATTCGTTTTTACCTTTATCAACTCTTGAGAGTAGACTTATAAGACCTATTTTATGTAAAATGGGGTGCTTAATCCACTGATGAAAATGCGATGTCCTATCTTTTACCGTTTAGGAGATCGAGTAAAATGGAGGATAATGGATATTTGTAAATGTGATATATAAACATTTTATTCGTTTTTTCCTTTATCAACTCTTGAGAGTAGACTTATAGGACCTATTTTATGTAAAATGAGGTGCTAAATTCACTGGTGAAAACCGCGATGTAATATCTTTAACCGTTTAGGAGATCAAGTAAAATTGAGAATAATAGATATTTGAAAATGTGATATATAAACATTTTATACGTTTGTACCTTTATCAACATTTAAAAGTAGACTTATAGGACCTATTTTATGTAAAATGAGGTGCTAAATCCACTGGTGAAAACCGCGATGTCCTATCTTTTACCGTTTAGGAGATCGAGTAAAATGGAGAATAATAGATATTTGAAAATGTGATATATAAACATTTTATTCGTTTGTACCTTGATCAACTCATGAGGGTAGACTTATAGGACCTATTTTATGTAAAATGAGGTGCTAAATCCACTGGTGAAAACCGCAATGTCCTATGTTTAACCGTTTAGGAGATCGAGTAAAATGGAGAATAATGGATATTTAAAAATGTGATATATAAACATTTTATTCGTTTTTACTTTTACCAACCTTTGAGAGTAGACTTATAGGACATATTTTATGTAAAATGAGGTTCTAAATCCACTGGTGAAAACCGCGATGTCTTATCTTTAACCGTTTAGGGGATCGAGTAAAATGGAGAATAATAGATATTTGAAAATGTGATATATAAACATTTTATTCGTTTGTACCTTGATCAACTCTTGAGGGTAGACTTATAGGACCTATTTTATGTTAAATGAGGTGCTAAATCCACTGGTAAAAACCGCGATGTCCTATCTTTAACCGTTTAGGAGATCAAGTAAAATTGAGAATAATAGATATTTGAAAATGTGATATATAAACATTTTATTCGTTTGTACCTTTATCAACATTTGAGAGTAGACTTATAGGACCTATTTTATGTAAAATGAGGTGCTAAATCCACTGGTGAAAACCGCGATGTCCTATCTTTAACCGTTTAGGAGATCGAGTAAAATGGAGAATAATAGATATTTGAAAATGTGATATATAAACATTTTATTGGTTTTTACCTTTATCAACTCTTGAGAGTAGACTTATATTACTTATTTTATGTAAAATGGGGTGCTAAATTCACTGATGAAAACCGCGATGTAGTATCTTTTATCGTTTAGGAGATCGAGTAAAATGGAGAATAATAGATATTTGAAAATGTGATATATTAACATTTTATTCGTTTGTACCTTGATCAACTCATGAGGGTAGACTTATAGGACCTATTTTATGTAAAATGAGGTGCTAAATCCACTGGTGAAAACCGCGATGTAGTATCTTTAACCGTTTAGGAGATCGAGTAAAATGGAGAATAATAGATATTAGAAAATGTGATATATAAACATTTTAATCGTTTTTACCTTTATCAACTCTTGAGAGTAGACTTATAAGACCTATTTTATGTAAAATGAGGTTCTAAATCCACTGGTGAAAACCGCGATGTCCTATCTTTAACCGTTTAGGAGATCGAGTAAAATGGAGAATAATAGATATTTGATAATGTGATATATAAACATTTTATTCGTTTGTACCTTTATCAACATTTAAGAGAAGACTTATAGGATCTATTTTATGTAAAATGAGGTGCTAAATCCACTGGTAAAAACCGCGATGTCCTATCTTTTACCGTTTAGGAGATCGAGTAAAATGGAGAATAATAGATATTTGAAAATGTGATATATAAACATTTTATTCGTTTGTACCTTGATCAACTCATGAGGGTAGACTTATAGGACCTATTTTATGTAAAATGAGGTGCTAAATCCACTGGTGAAAACCGCGATGTCCTATCTTTAACCGTTTAATAGATCAAGTAAAATTGAGAATAATAGATATTTGAAAATGTGATATATAAACATTTTATTCGTTTGTACCTTTATCAACATTTAAGAGAAGACTTATAGGATCTATTTTATGTAAAATGAGGTGCTAAATCCACTGGTAAAAACCGCGATGTCCTATCTTTAACCGTTTAGGAGATTAAGTAAAATTGAGAATAATAGATATTTGAAAATGTGATATATAAACATTTTATTGGTTTTTACCTTTATCAACTCTTGAGAGTAGACTTATAGGACTTATTTTATGTAAAATAGGGTGCTTAATTCACTGATGAAAACCGCGAAGTAGTATCTTTTACCGTTTAGGAGATCGAGTAAAATGGAGAATAATAGATATTTGAAAATGTGATATATAAACATTTTATACGTTTGTACCTTTATCATCATTTAAAAGTAGACTTATAGGACCTATTTTATGTAAAATGATGTGCTAAATCCACTGGTGAAAACCGCGATGTAATATCTTTAACCGTTTAGGAGATCAAGTAAAATTGAGAATAATAGATATTTGAAAATGTGATATATAAACATTTTATACGTTTGTACCTTTATCAACATTTAAAAGTAGACTTATAGGACCTATTTTATGTAAAATGAGGTGCTAAATCCACTGGTGAAAACCGCGATGTCCTATCTTTTACCGTTTAGGAGATCGAGTAAAATGGAGAATAATAGATATTTGAAAATGTGATATATAAACATTTTATTCGTTTGTACCTTGATCAACTCATGAGGGTAGACTTATAGGACCTATTTTATGTAAAATGAGGTGCTAAATCCACTGGTGAAAACCGCAATGTCCTATGTTTAACCGTTTAGGAGATCGAGTAAAATGGAGAATAATGGATATTTAAAAATGTGATATATAAACATTTTATTCGTTTTTACTTTTACCAACCTTTGAGAGTAGACTTATAGGACATATTTTATGTAAAATGAGGTTCTAAATCCACTGGTGAAAACCGCGATGTCTTATCTTTAACCGTTTAGGGGATCGAGTAAAATGGAGAATAATAGATATTTGAAAATGTGATATATAAACATTTTATTCGTTTGTACCTTGATCAACTCTTGAGGGTAGACTTATAGGACCTATTTTATGTTAAATGAGGTGCTAAATCCACTGGTAAAAACCGCGATGTCCTATCTTTAACCGTTTAGGAGATCAAGTAAAATTGAGAATAATAGATATTTGAAAATGTGATATATAAACATTTTATTCGTTTGTACCTTTATCAACATTTGAGAGTAGACTTATAGGACCTATTTTATGTAAAATGAGGTGCTAAATCCACTGGTGAAAACCGCGATGTCCTATCTTTAACCGTTTAGGAGATCGAGTAAAATGGAGAATAATAGATATTTGAAAATGTGATATATAAACATTTTATTGGTTTTTACCTTTATCAACTCTTGAGAGTAGACTTATATTACTTATTTTATGTAAAATGGGGTGCTTAATTCACTGATGAAAACCGCGATGTAGTATCTTTTATCGTTTAGGAGATCGAGTAAAATGGAGAATAATAGATATTTGAAAATGTGATATATTAACATTTTATTCGTTTGTACCTTGATCAACTCATGAGGGTAGACTTATAGGACCTATTTTATGTAAAATGAGGTGCTAAATCCACTGGTGAAAACCGCGATGTAGTATCTTTAACCGTTTAGGAGATCGAGTAAAATGGAGAATAATAGATATTAGAAAATGTGATATATAAACATTTTAATCGTTTTTACCTTTATCAACTCTTGAGAGTAGACTTATAAGACCTATTTTATGTAAAATGAGGTTCTAAATCCACTGGTGAAAACCGCGATGTCCTATCTTTAACCGTTTAGGAGATCGAGTAAAATGGAGAATAATAGATATTTGATAATGTGATATATAAACATTTTATTCGTTTGTACCTTTATCAACTCTTGAGAGTAGACTTATAAGACCTATTTTATGTAAAATGGGGTGCTTAATCCACTGATGAAAATGCGATGTAGTATCTTTTACCGTTTAGGAGATCGAGTAAAATGGAGAATAATAGATATTTGAAAATGTGATATATAAACATTTTATTCGTTTTTAACTTTATCAACTCTTGAGAGTAGACTTATAAGACCTATTTTATGTAAAATGGGGTGCTTAATCCACTGATGAAAATGCGATGTCCTATCTTTTACCGTTTAGGAGATCGAGTAAAATGGAGGATAATGGATATTTGTAAATGTGATATATAAACATTTTATTCGTTTTTTCCTTTATCAACTCTTGAGAGTAGACTTATAGGACCTATTTTATGTAAAATGAGGTGCTAAATTCACTGGTGAAAACCGCGATGTGATATCTTTAACCGTTTAGGAGATCGAGTAAAATGGAGAATAATAGATATTAGAAAATGTGATATATAAACATTTTAATGGTTTGTACCTTTATCAACTCTTGAGAGTAGACTTATAGGACTTATTTTATGTAAAATGAGGTGCTAAATCCACTGGTGAAAACCGCAATGTCCTATGTTTAACCGTTTAGGAGATCGAGTAAAATGGAGAATAATGGATATTTGAAAATGTGATATATAAACATTTTATTCGTTTGTACCTTTATCAACCATTGAGAGTAGACTTATAGGACATATTTTATGTAAAATGAGGTGCTAAATCCACTGGTGAAAACCGCGATGTCCTATCTTTAACCGTTTAGGAGATCGAGTAAAATGGAGAATAATAGATATTTGAAAATGTGATATATAAACATTTTATTCGTTTGTACCTTGATCAACTCTTGAGGGTAGACTTATAGGACATATTTTATGTAAAATGAGGTGCTAAATCCACTGGTGAAATCCGCGATGTCCTATCTTTAACCGTTTAGGAGATCGAGTAAAATGGAGAATAATAGATATTTGAAAATGTGATATATAAACATTTTATTCGTTTGTACCTTTATCAACATTTAAGAGAAGACTTATAGGACCTATTTTATGTAAAATGAGTTGCTAAATATACTGGTGAAAACCGCGATGTGATATCTTTAACCGTTTAGGAGATCGAGTAAAATGGAGAATAATAGATATTAGAAAATGTGATATATAAACATTTTATTCGTTTTTACTTTTATCAACTCTTGAGAGTAGCCTTATAAGACCTATTTTATGTAAAATGAGGTTCTAAATCCACTGGTGAAAACCGCGATGTCTTATCTTTAACCGTTTAGGAGATCGAGTAAAATGGAGGATAATAGATATTTGATAATGTGATATATAAACATTTTAATCGTTTGTACCTTTATCAACTCTTGAGAGTAGACTTATAGGACATATTTTATGTAAAATGGGGTGCTTAATCCTCTGATGAAAATGCGATGTCCTATCTTTAACCGTTTAGGAGATCGAGTAAAATGGAGAATAATAGATATTTGAAAATGTGATATATAACCATTTTATTCGTTTGTACCATTATCAACTCTTGAGAGTAGACTTATAGGACTTGTTTTATGTAAAATGAGGTGCTAAATCCACTGGTGAAATCCGCGATGTCCTATCTTTAACCGTTTAGGAGATCGAGTAAAATGGAGAATAATAGATACTTGACAATGTGATATATAAAAATTTTATTCGTTTGTACCTTTATCAACTCTTGAGAGTAGACTTATAAGACTTATTTTATGTAAAATGAGGTGCTAGATCCACTGGTGAAAACCGCGATGTCCTATCTTTAACCGTTTAGGAGATCGAGAGAAATGGAGAATAATAGATATTTTAAAATGTGATATATAAACATTTTATTCGTTTGTACCTTTATCAACTCTTGAGGGTAGACTTATAGGACTTATTTTATGTAAAATAAGGAGCTAAATCCACTGAAAAAAACCGCGATGTCCTATCTTTAACCGTTTAGGAGATCGAGTAAAATGGAGAATAATAGATATTTGAAAATGTGATATATATACATTTTATTCGTTTGTACCTTTATCAACTTTTGAAAGTAGACTTATAAGACTTATTTTATGTAAAATGAGGTGCTAAATCCACTGGTGAAAACCGCGATGTCCTATCTTTAACCGTTTAGGAGATCGAGTAAAATGGAGAATAATAGGTACTTGACAATGTGATATATAAACATTTTATTCGTATGTACCTTGATCAACTCTTGAGGGTAGACTTATAGGACTTATTTTATGTAAAATAAGGTGCTAAATCCACTGATAAAATCCGCGATGTCCTATCTTTAACCGTTTAAGAGATCGAGTAAAATTGATAATAATAGATATTTGAAAATGTGATTTATAAACATTTTATTCGTTTGTACCTTTATTAACTCTTGAGTGTAGACTTACAGGAGTTATTTTATGTAAAATGAGGTGCTAAATCCTCTGGTAAAAACCGCGATGTCCTATCTTTAACCGTTTAGGAGATCGAGTAAAATGGAGAATAATAGATATTTGATAATGTGATATATAAACATTTTATTCGTTTGTACCTTTATCAACTCATGAGAGTAGACTTATAGGACATATTTTATGTAAAATGAGGTGCTTAATCCATTGGTGAAAACCGCGATGTACTATCTTTAACCATTTAGAAGATCGAGTAAAATGGAGAATAATAGATATTTGATAATGTGATATATAAACATTATATTCGCTTGTACCTTTATCAACTCTTGAGAGTAGACTTATAGGACTTATTTTATGTAAAATGAGGTGCTAAATCAACTGGTGAAAACCGCGATGTCCTATCTTTAACCGTTTAGGAGATCGAGTAAAATGGAGAATAATGGATATTTGAAAATGTGATATATAAACATTTTATTCGTTTGTACCTTTATCAACCCTTGAGAGTAGACTTATAGGACATATTTTATGTAAAATGAGGTGCTAAATCCACTGGTGAAAACCTCGATGTCCTATCTTAAACCGTTTAGGAGATCGAGTAAAATGGAGAATAATAGATATTTGAAAATGTGATATATAAACATTTTATTCGTTTGTACCTTTATCAACATTTGAGAGTAGACTTATAGGACCTATTTTATGTAAAATGAGGTGCTAAATCCACTGGTGAAAACCACGATGTCCTATCTTTAACCGTTTAGGAGATCGAGTAAAATGGAGAATAATTGATATTTGAAAATGTGAAATATAAACATTTTATTCGTTTGTACCTTTATCAACTTTTGACAGTAGACTTATAGGACTTATTTTATGTAAAATGAGGTGCTAAATCCACTGGTGAAAACCGCAATGTCCTATCTTGAACCGTTCAGGAGATCGAGTAAAATGGAGAAAAATAGATATTTGAAAATGTGATATATAAACAATTTGTTCGTTTGTACCTTTATCAACTCTTGAGAGTAGACTTATAGGACATATTTTATGTAAAATGAGGTGCTAAATCCACTGGTGAAAACCGCGATGTCCTATCTTTAACCGTTTAGGAGATCGAGTAAAATGGAGAAAAATAGATATTTGAAAATGTGATATATAAACATTTTATTCGTTTTTACCTTTATCAACTCTTGAGAGTAGACTTATTTTATGTAAAATGAGGTGCTAAATCCACTGGTGAAAACCGCGATGTCCTATCTTTATCCGTTTAGGAGATCGAGTAAAATGGAGAATAATAGATATTTGAAAATGTGATATATATACATTTTATTCGTTTGTACCTTTATCAACTTTTGAAAGTAGACTTATACGACTTATTTTATGTAAAATAAGGTGCTAAATCCACTGATATAAACCGCGATGTCCTATCTTTAACCGTTTAGGAGATCGAGTAAAATGGAGAATAATAGGTACTTGACAATGTGATATATAAACATTTTATTCGTATGTACCTTGATCAACTCTTGAGGGTAGACTTATAGGACTTATTTTATGTAAAATAAGGTGCTAAATCCACTGATAAAATCCGCGATGTCCTATCTTTAACCGTTTAAGAGATCGAGTAAAATTGATAATAATAGATATTTGAAAATGTGATTTATAAACATTTTATTCGTTTGTACCTTTATTAACTCTTGAGTGTAGACTTATAGGAGTTATTTTATGTAAAATGAGGTGCTAAATCCTCTGGTAAAAACCGCGATGTCCTATCTTTAACCGTTTAGGAGATCGAGTAAAATGGAGAATAATAGATATTTGATAATGTGATATATAAACATTTTATTCGTTTGTACCTTTATCAACTCATGAGAGTAGACTTATAGGACATATTTTATGTAAAATGAGGTGCTTAATCCATTGGTGAAAACCGCGATGTACTATCTTTAACCATTTAGAAGATCGAGTAAAATGGAGAATAATAGATATTTGATAATGTGATATATAAACATTATATTCGCTTGTACCTTTATCAACTCTTGAGAGTAGACTTATAGGACTTATTTTATGTAAAATGAGGTGCTAAATCAACTGGTGAAAACCGCGATGTCCTATCTTAAACCGTTTAGGAGATCGAGTAAAATGGAGAATAATAGATATTTGAAAATGTGATATATAAACATTTTATTCGTTTGTACCTTTATCAACATTTGAGAGTAGACTTATAGGACCTATTTTATGTAAAATGAGGTGCTAAATCCACTGGTGAAAACCACGATGTCCTATCTTTAACCGTTTAGGAGATCGAGTAAAATGGAGAATAATTGATATTTGAAAATGTGAAATATAAACATTTTATTCGTTTGTACCTTTATCAACTTTTGACAGTAGACTTATAGGACTTATTTTATGTAAAATGAGGTGCTAAATCCACTGGTGAAAACCGCAATGTCCTATCTTGAACCGTTCAGGAGATCGAGTAAAATGGAGAAAAATAGATATTTGAAAATGTGATATATAAACAATTTGTTCGTTTGTACCTTTATCAACTCTTGAGAGTAGACTTATAGGACATATTTTATGTAAAATGAGGTGCTAAATCCACTGGTGAAAACCGCGATGTCCTATCTTTATCCGTTTAGGAGATAGAGTAAAATGGAGAATAATAGATATTTGAAAATGAGATATATAAACATTTTATACGTTTGTACCTTTATCAACTCTTGAGAAATGACTTATAGGACTTATTTTATGTAAAATGAGGTGCTAAATCCACTGGTGAAAACCGCGATGTCCTATCTTTAACCGTTTAGGAGATCGAGTAAAATGGAGAATAATAGATATTTGAAAATGTGATATATAAACATTTTATTCGTTTGTACCTTTATCAACTCTTGAGAGTAGACTTATAGGACTAATTTTATGTAAAATGAGGTGCTAAATCCACGGGTAAAAACCGCGATGTCCTATTTTTAACCGTTTAGGAGATCGAGTAAAATGGAGAATAATAGATATTTGAAAATGTGATATATAAACACTTTATTCAGTTGTCAAAGAATGACGGCTGTCAAAAATGTCAGCTGTCAAAAAATAACAGATGTCAAGAATGACAGATGTCAAAAAATGACAAATGTCAAGAATGACAAATGTCAAAAATGACAGATGTCAAAATTGACAGATGTCAAAAATGACAGAGGTCAGGAATGACAGATGTCAAGAGTGACAGATATCAAGAATAACAGATGTCAAAAAATGACAAATGTTAAGAATGACAAATGTCAAAAATGACAGATGTCAAAATTGACAGATGTCAAAAATGACAGATGTCAAGAATGACAGATGTCAAAAAATGACAAATGTCAAGAATGTCAAATGTCAAAAATGACAGATGTCAAAATTGACAGATGTCAAAAATGACAGAGGTCAGGAATGACAGCTGGCAAAAAATGACAGATGTCAAGAATGACAGATGTCAAGAGTGACAGATGTCAGGAATGACAGATATCAAGAATAACAGATGTCAAAAAATAACAAATGTCAAGATTGACAACTGTCAAAAAATGACAGATGTCAAAAATTACAGCTATCAATAAATCATAGATGTCAAGAATGACAGATGTCTAAAAATGACAGTTGTTATATAACTAATTTTATATAAAATGGTATGCTAAATTGACTGATAACCGCGATGTCCTATTTTTAACCTTTTAGGAGATCGAGTAAAATGGAGAATAGTAGATATTTGAAAATGTGATATATAAACGTTTTATTCGGTTGTACCTTTATCAACTCTTGAGAGTAGACTTATAGGACTTATTTTATGTAAAATGAGGTGCTAAATCCACTGGTGAAAATTGCGATGTCCTATCTTTAACCGTTTAGGAGATCGAGTAACATGGAGAATAGTAGATATTTGAAAATGTGATATATAAACGTTTTATTCGTTTGTACCTTTATCAACTCTTGAGAGTAGACTTATAGGAGTTATTTTAAGTAAAATGACGTGCTAAATCCACTGGTAAAAACCGCGATGTCCTATCTCTAACCGTTTAGGAGATCGAGTAAAATGGAGAATAATAGATATTTGAAAATGTGATATATAAACATTTTATTCGTTTGTACCTTTATCAACTCTTAAGAGTAGACTTATAGGACTTATTTTATGTAAAATGAGGTGCTAAATCCACTTGTGAAAACCGCGATGTCTTATCTTAAACCGTTTAGGAGATCGAGTAAAATGGAGAAAAATAGATATTTAAAAATGTGATATATAAACATTTTATTCGTTTGTACCTTTATCAACTCTTGAGAGTAGACTTATAGGACCTATTTTATGTAAAATGAGGTGCTAAATCCACTGGTGAAAACCGCGATGTCCTATCTTGAACCGTTTAGGAGATCGAGTAAAATGGAGAAAAATAGGTATTTGAAAATGTGATATATAAACATTTTATTCGTTTTTACCTTTATCAACTCTTGAGAGTAGACTTATAGGACTTATTTTATGTAAAATGGGGTGCTTAATCCACTGTTGAAAACCGCGATGTCCTATCTTTTACCGTTTAGGAGATCGAGTAAAATGGAGAATAATAGATATTTGAAAATGTGATATATTAACATTTTATTCGTTTGTACCTTGATCAACTTATGAGGGTAGACTTATAGGACCTATTTTATGTAAAATGAGGTGCTAAATCCCCTGGTGAAAACTGCGATGTGATATCTTTAACCGTTTAGGAGATCGAGTAAAATGGAGAATAATAGATATTAGAAAATGTGATATATAAACATTTTTATCGTTTTTACCTTTATCAACTCTTGAGAGTAGACTTATAGGACCTATTTTATGTAAAATGAGGTGCTAAATCCACTGGTGAAAACCGCGATGTCCTATCTTTTACCGTTTAGGAGATCGAGTAAAATGGAGAATAATAGATATTTGAAAATGTGATATATAAACATTTTATTCGTTTGTACCTTGATCAACTCTTGAGGGTAGACTTATAGGACTTATTTTATGTAAAATGAGGTGCTAAATCCACTGATATAAACCGCGATGTCCTATCTTTAACCGTTTAGGAGATCGAGTAAAATGGAGAATAATAGGTACTTGACAATGTGATATATAAACATTTTATTCGTATGTACCTTGATCAACTCTTGAGGGTAGACTTATAGGACTTATTTTATGTAAAATAAGGTGCTAAATCCACTGATAAAATCCGCGATGTCCTATCTTTAACCGTTTAAGAGATCGAGTAAAATTGATAATAATAGATATTTGAAAATGTGATTTATAAACATTTTATTCGTTTGTACCTTTATTAACTCTTGAGTGTAGACTTATAGGAGTTATTTTATGTAAAATGAGGTGCTAAATCCTCTGGTAAAAACCGCGATGTCCTATCTTTAACCGTTTAGGAGATCGAGTAAAATGGAGAATAATAGATATTTGATAATGTGATATATAAACATTTTATTCGTTTGTACCTTTATCAACTCATGAGAGTAGACTTATAGGACATATTTTATGTAAAATGAGGTGCTTAATCCATTGGTGAAAACCGCGATGTACTATCTTTAACCATTTAGAAGATCGAGTAAAATGGAGAATAATAGATATTTGATAATGTGATATATAAACATTATATTCGCTTGTACCTTTATCAACTCTTGAGAGTAGACTTATAGGACTTATTTTATGTAAAATGAGGTGCTAAATCAACTGGTGAAAACCGCGATGTCCTATCTTTAACCGTTTAGGAGATCGAGTAAAATGGAGAATAATGGATATTTGAAAATGTGATATATAAACATTTTATTCGTTTGTACCTTTATCAACCCTTGAGAGTAGACTTATAGGACATATTTTATGTAAAATGAGGTGCTAAATCCACTGGTGAAAACCTCGATGTCCTATCTTAAACCGTTTAGGAGATCGAGTAAAATGGAGAATAATAGATATTTGAAAATGTGATATATAAACATTTTATTCGTTTGTACCTTTATCAACATTTGAGAGTAGACTTATAGGACCTATTTTATGTAAAATGAGGTGCTAAATCCACTGGTGAAAACCACGATGTCCTATCTTTAACCGTTTAGGAGATCGAGTAAAATGGAGAATAATTGATATTTGAAAATGTGAAATATAAACATTTTATTCGTTTGTACCTTTATCAACTTTTGACAGTAGACTTATAGGACTTATTTTATGTAAAATGAGGTGCTAAATCCACTGGTGAAAACCGCAATGTCCTATCTTGAACCGTTCAGGAGATCGAGTAAAATGGAGAAAAATAGATATTTGAAAATGTGATATATAAACAATTTGTTCGTTTGTACCTTTATCAACTCTTGAGAGTAGACTTATAGGACATATTTTATGTAAAATGAGGTGCTAAATCCACTGGTGAAAACCGCGATGTCCTATCTTTAACCGTTTAGGAGATCGAGTAAAATGGAGAAAAATAGATATTTGAAAATGTGATATATAAACATTTTATTCGTTTTTACCTTTATCAACTCTTGAGAGTAGACTTATTTTATGTAAAATGAGGTGCTAAATCCACTGGTGAAAACCGCGATGTCCTATCTTTATCCGTTTAGGAGATCGAGTAAAATGGAGAATAATAGATATTTGAAAATGAGATATATAAACATTTTATACGTTTGTACCTTTATCAACTCTTGAGAAATGACTTATAGGACTTATTTTATGTAAAATGAGGTGCTAAATCCACTGGTGAAAACCGCGATGTCCTATCTTTAACCGTTTAGGAGATCGAGTAAAATGGAGAATAATAGATATTTGAAAATGTGATATATAAACATTTTATTCGTTTGTACCTTTATCAACTCTTGAGAGTAGACTTATAGGACTAATTTTATGTAAAATGAGGTGCTAAATCCACGGGTAAAAACCGCGATGTCCTATTTTTAACCGTTTAGGAGATCGAGTAAAATGGAGAATAATAGATATTTGAAAATGTGATATATAAACACTTTATTCAGTTGTCAAAGAATGACGGCTGTCAAAAATGTCAGCTGTCAAAAAATAACAGATGTCAAGAATGACAGATGTCAAAAAATGACAAATGTCAAGAATGACAATTGTCAAAAATGACAGATGTCAAAATTGACAGATGTCAAAAATGACAGAGGTCAGGAAGATGTCAAGAGTGACAGATATCAAGAATAACAGATGTCAAAAAATGACAAATGTTAAGAATGACAAATGTCAAAAATGACAGATGTCAAAATTGACAGATGTCAAAAATGACAGATGTCAAGAATGACAGATGTCAAAAAATGACAAATGTCAAGAATGACAAATGTCAAAAATGACAGATGTCAAAATTGACAGATGTCAAAAATGACAGAGGTCAGGAATGACAGCTGGCAAAAAATGACAGATGTCAAGAATGACAGATGTCAAGAGTGACAGATGTCAGGAATGACAGATATCAAGAATAACAGATGTCAAAAAATAACAAATGTCAAGATTGACAACTGTCAAAAAATGACAGATGTCAAAAATTACAGCTATCAATAAATCATAGATGTCAAGAATGACAGATGTCTAAAAATGACAGTTGTTATATAACTAATTTTATATAAAATGGTATGCTAAATTGACTGATAACCGCGATGTCCTATTTTTAACCTTTTAGGAGATCGAGTAAAATGGAGAATAGTAGATATTTGAAAATGTGATATATAAACGTTTTATTCGGTTGTACCTTTATCAACTCTTGAGAGTAGACTTATAGGACTTATTTTATGTAAAATGAGGTGCTAAATCCACTGGTGAAAATTGCGATGTCCTATCTTTAACCGTTTAGGAGATCGAGTAACATGGAGAATAGTAGATATTTGAAAATGTGATATATAAACGTTTTATTCGTTTGTACCTTTATCAACTCTTGAGAGTAGACTTATAGGAGTTATTTTAAGTAAAATGACGTGCTAAATCCACTGGTAAAAACCGCGATGTCCTATCTCTAACCGTTTAGGAGATCGAGTAAAATGGAGAATAATAGATATTTGAAAATGTGATATATAAACAATTTATTCGTTTGTACCTTTATCAACTCTTAAGAGTAGACTTATAGGACTTATTTTATGTAAAATGAGGTGCTAAATCCACTTGTGAAAACCGCGATGTCTTATCTTAAACCGTTTAGGAGATCGAGTAAAATGGAGAAAAATAGATATTTAAAAATGTGATATATAAACATTTTATTCGTTTGTACCTTTATCAACTCTTGAGAGTAGACTTATAGGACCTATTTTATGTAAAATGAGGTGCTAAATCCACTGGTGAAAACCGCGATGTCCTATCTTGAACCGTTTAGGAGATCGAGTAAAATGGAGAAAAATAGGTATTTGAAAATGTGATATATAAACATTTTATTCGTTTTTACCTTTATCAACTCTTGAGAGTAGACTTATAGGACTTATTTTATGTAAAATGGGGTGCTTAATCCACTGTTGAAAACCGCGATGTCCTATCTTTTACCGTTTAGGAGATCGAGTAAAATGGAGAATAATAGATATTTGAAAATGTGATATATTAACATTTTATTCGTTTGTACCTTGATCAACTTATGAGGGTAGACTTATAGGACCTATTTTATGTAAAATGAGGTGCTAAATCCCCTGGTGAAAACCGCGATGTGATATCTTTAACCGTTTAGGAGATCGAGTAAAATGGAGAATAATAGATATTAGAAAATGTGATATATAAACATTTTTATCGTTTTTACCTTTATCAACTCTTGAGAGTAGACTTATAGGACCTATTTTATGTAAAATGAGGTGCTAAATCCACTGGTGAAAACCGCGATGTCCTATCTTTTACCGTTTAGGAGATCGAGTAAAATGGAGAATAATAGATATTTGAAAATGTGATATATAAACATTTTATTCGTTTGTACCTTGATCAACTCTTGATGGTAGACTTATAGGACTTATTTTATGTAAAATGAGGTGCTAAATCCACTGGTAAAAACCGCGATGTCCTATCTTTAACCGTTTAGTAGGTGGAGTAAAATGGAGAATAATAGATGTTTGAAAATGTGATATATAAACATTTTATTCGTTTGTACCTTTATCAACCATTGAGAGTAGACTTATAAGACTTATTTTATGTAAAATGAGGTGCTAAATCCACTGGTGAAAACCGCGATGTCCTAGTTTTAACCGTTTTGGAGATGGAGTAAAATGGAGATTAATAGATTTTTGAAAATGTGATATATTAACATTTTATTCGTTTGTACCTTGATCTACTAATGAGGGTAGACTTATAGGACCTTTTTTATGTAAAATGAGGAGCTAAATCCCCTGGTGAAAACCGCGATGAGATATCTTTAACCGTTTAGGAGATCGAGTAAAATGGAGAATAATAGATGTTTGAAAATGTGATATATAAACATTTTATTCGTTTGTACCTTTATCAACTCTTGAGAGTAGACTTATAGGACCTATTTTATGTAAAATGAGGTGCTAAATCCACTGGTGAAAACCGCGATGTCCTATCTTAAACCATTTAGGAGATCGAGTAAAATGGAGAATAATAGATATTTGATAATGTGATATATAAACATTATATTCGCTTGTACCTTTATCAACTCTTGAGAGTAGACTTATAGGACTTATTTTATGTAAAATGAGGTGCTAAATCAACTGGTGAAAACCGCGATGTCCTATCTTTAACCGTTTAGGAGATCGAGTAAAATGGAGAATAATGGATATTTGAAAATGTGATATATAAACATTTTATTCGTTTGTACCTTTATCAACCCTTGAGAGTAGACTTATAGGACATATTTTATGTAAAATGAGGTGCTAAATCCACTGGTGAAAACCTCGATGTCCTATCTTAAACCGTTTAGGAGATCGAGTAAAATGGAGAATAATAGATATTTGAAAATGTGATATATAAACATTTTATTCGTTTGTACCTTTATCAACATTTGAGAGTAGACTTATAGGACCTATTTTATGTAAAATGAGGTGCTAAATCCACTGGTGAAAACCACGATGTCCTATCTTTAACCGTTTAGGAGATCGAGTAAAATGGAGAATAATTGATATTTGAAAATGTGAAATATAAACATTTTATTCGTTTGTACCTTTATCAACTTTTGACAGTAGACTTATAGGACTTATTTTATGTAAAATGAGGTGCTAAATCCACTGGTAAAAACCGCGATGTCCTATCTTTAACCGTTTAGGAGATCGAGTAAAATGGAGAGTAATAGATATTTGATAATGTGATATATAATCATTTTAGGAGATGGAGTAAAATGGAGATTAATAGATATTTGAAAATGTGATATATTAACATTTTATTCGTTTGTACCTTGATCTACTAATGAGGGTAGACTTATAGGACCTTTTTTATGTAAAATGAGGAGCTAAATCCCCTGGTGAAAACCGCGATGAGATATCTTTAACCGTTTAGGAGATCGAGTAAAATGGAGAATAATAGATGTTTGAAAATGTGATATATAAACATTTTATTCGTTTGTACCTTTATCAACTCTTGAGAGTAGACTTATAGGACCTATTTTATGTAAAATGAGGTGCTAAATCCACTGGTGAAAACCGCGATGTCCTATCTTAAACCATTTAGGAGATCGAGTAAAATGGAGAAAAATAGATATTTGAAAATGTGATATATAAACATTTTATTCGTTTGTACCTTTATCAACTCTTGAGGGTAGACTTATAGGAGTTATCTTATGTAAAATGAGGTGCTAAATCCCCTGGTAAAAACCGCGATGTCCTATCTTTAACCGTTTAGGAGATCGAGTAAAATGGATATTAATAGATATTTGAAAATGTGATATATAAACATTTTATTCGTTTGTACCTTTATCAACTCATGAGAGTAGACTTATAGGACATATTTTATGTAAAATAAGGTGCTTAATCCATTGGTGAAAACCGCGATGTTCTATCTTTAACCATTTAGAAGATCGAGTAAAATGGAGAATAATAGATATTTGATAATGTGATATATAAATATTTTATTCGTTTGTACCTTTATCAACTCTTGAGAGTAGACTTATAGGACTTATTTTATGTAAAATGAGGTGCTAAATCCACTGGTGAAAACCACGATGTCAATCTTTCACCGTTTAGGAGATCGAGTAAAATGGAGAATAACAGATATTTGAAAATGTGATATTTAAACATTTTATTCGTTTGTACCTTTATCAACTCTTAAGAGTAGACTTATAGGACCTATTTTATGTAAAATGAGGTGCTAAATCCACTGGTGAAAAAGGCGATGTCCAATTTTTAACCGATTAGGAGATCGAGTAAAATGGAGAATAATAGATATTTGAAAATGTGATATATAAACATTTTATTCGTTTGTACCTTGATCAACTCTTGAGGGTAGACTTATAGGACTTATTTTATGTAAAATAAGGTGCTAAATCCACTGGTAAAAAGCGCGATGTCCTATCTTTAACCGTTTAAGAGATCGAGTAAAATTGATAAAAACAGATATTTGAAAATGTGATATATAAACATTTTATTCGTTTGTACCTTTATCAACATTTGAGAGTAGACTTATAGGACCTATTTTATGTAAAATGAGGTGCTAAATCCACTGGTGGAAACCGCGATGTCCTCTCTTAAACCATTTAGGAGATCGAGTAAAATGGAGAAAAATAGATATTTGAAAATGTGATATATAAACATTTTATTCGTTTGTACCTTTATCAACTCTTGAGAGTAGACTTATAGGACCTATTTTATGTAAAATGAGGTGCTAAATCCACTGGTGAAAACCGCGATGTCCTATCTTAAACCATTTAGGAGATCGAGTAAAATGGAGAATAATAGATATTTGATAATGTGATATATAAACATTATATTCGCTTGTACCTTTATCAACTCTTGAGAGTAGACTTATAGGACTTATTTTATGTAAAATGAGGTGCTAAATCAACTGGTGAAAACCGCGATGTCCTATCTTTAACCGTTTAGGAGATCGAGTAAAATGGAGAATAATGGATATTTGAAAATGTGATATATAAACATTTTATTCGTTTGTACCTTTATCAACCCTTGAGAGTAGACTTATAGGACATATTTTATGTAAAATGAGGTGCTAAATCCACTGGTGAAAACCTCGATGTCCTATCTTAAACCGTTTAGGAGATCGAGTAAAATGGAGAATAATAGATATTTGAAAATGTGATATATAAACATTTTATTCGTTTGTACCTTTATCAACATTTGAGAGTAGACTTATAGGACCTATTTCATGTAAAATGAGGTGCTAAATCCACTGGTGAAAACCACGATGTCCTATCTTTAACCGTTTAGGAGATCGAGTAAAATGGAGAATAATTGATATTTGAAAATGTGAAATATAAACATTTTATTCGTTTGTACCTTTATCAACTTTTGACAGTAGACTTATAGGACTTATTTTATGTAAAATGAGGTGCTAAATCCACTGGTGAAAACCGCAATGTCCTATCTTGAACGGTTCAGGAGATCGAGTAAAATGGAGAAAAATAGATATTTGAAAATGTGATATATAAACAATTTGTTCGTTTGTACCTTTATCAACTCTTGAGAGTAGACTTATAGGACATATTTTATGTAAAATGAGGTGCTAAATCCACTGGTGAAAACCGCGATGTCCTATCTTTAACCGTTTAGGAGATCGAGTAAAATGGAGAAAAATAGATATTTGAAAATGTGATATATAAACATTTTATTCGTTTTTACCTTTATCAACTCTTGAGAGTAGACTTATAAGACTTATTTTATGTAAAATGAGGTGCTAAATCCACTGGTAAAAACCGCGATGTCCTATCTTTATCCGTTTAGGAGATCGAGTAAAATGGAGAATAATAGATATTTGAAAATGAGATATATAAACATTTTATTCGTTTGTACCTTTATCAACATTTGAGAGTAGACTTATAGGACCTATTTTATGTAAAATGAGGTGCTAAATCCACTGGTGAAAACCACGATGTCCTATCTTTAACCGTTTAGGAGATCGAGTAAAATGGAGAATAATTGATATTTGAAAATGTGATATATAAACATTTTATTCGTTTTTACCTTTATCAACTCTTGAGAGTAGACTTATAGGACTTATTTTATGTAAAATGGGGTGCTTAATCCACTGTTGAAAACCGCGATGTCCTATCTTTTACCGTTTAGGAGATCGAGTAAAATGGAGAATAATAGATATTTGAAAATGTGATATATTAACATTTTATTCGTTTGTACCTTGATCAACTTATGAGGGTAGACTTATAGGACCTATTTTATGTAAAATGAGGTGCTAAATCCCCTGGTGAAAACCGCGATGTGATATCTTTAACCGTTTAGGAGATCGAGTAAAATGGAGAATAATAGATATTAGAAAATGTGATATATAAACATTTTTATCGTTTTTACCTTTATCAACTCTTGAGAGTAGACTTATAGGACCTATTTTATGTAAAATGAGGTGCTAAATCCACTGGTGAAAACCGCGAAGTCCTATCTTTTACCGTTTAGGAGATCGAGTAAAATGGAGAATAATAGATATTTGAAAATGTGATATATAAACATTTTATTCGTTTGTACCTTGATCAACTCTTGAGGGTAGACTTATAGGACTTATTTTATGTAAAATGAGGTGCTAAATCCACTGGTAAAAACCGCGATGTCCTATCTTTAACCGTTTAGGAGGTGGAGTAAAATGGAGAATAATAGATGTTTGAAAATGTGATATATAAACATTTTATTCGTTTGTACCTTTATCAACCATTGAGAGTAGACTTATAAGACTTATTTTATGTAAAATGAGGTGCTAAATCCACTGGTGAAAACCGCGATGTCCTAGTTTTAACCGTTTAGGAGATGGAGTAAAATGGAGATTAATAGATATTTGAAAATGTGATATATTAACATTTTATTCGTTTGTACCTTGATCTACTAATGAGGGTAGACTTATAGGACCTTTTTTATGTAAAATGAGGAGCTAAATCCCCTGGTGAAAACCGCGATGAGATATCTTTAACCGTTTAGGAGATCGAGTAAAATGGAGAATAATAGATATTTGAAAATGTGATATATTAACATTTTATTCGTTTGTACCTTGATCAACTTATGAGGGTAGACTTATAGGACCTATTTTATGTAAAATGAGGTGCTAAATCCCCTGGTGAAAACCGCGATGTGATATCTTTAACCGTTTAGGAGATCGAGTAAAATGGAGAATAATAGATATTAGAAAATGTGATATACAAACATTTTTATCGTTTTTACCTTTATCAACTCTTGAGAGTAGACTTATAGGACCTATTTTATGTAAAATGAGGTGCTAAATCCACTGGTGAAAACCGCGATGTCCTATCTTTTACCGTTTAGGAGATCGAGTAAAATGGAGAATAATAGATATTTGAAAATGTGATATATAAACATTTTATTCGTTTGTACCTTGATCAACTCTTGAGGGTAGACTTATAGGACTTATTTTATGTAAAATGAGGTGCTAAATCCACTGGTAAAAACCGCGATGTCCTATCTTTAACCGTTTAGGAGGTGGAGTAAAATGGAGAATAATAGATGTTTGAAAATGTGATATATAAACATTTTATTCGTTTGTACCTTTATCAACCATTGAGAGTAGACTTATAAGACTTATTTTATGTAAAATGAGGTGCTAAATCCACTGGTGAAAACCGCGATGTCCTAGTTTTAACCGTTTAGGAGATGGAGTAAAATGGAGATTAATAGATATTTGAAAATGTGATATATTAACATTTTATTCGTTTGTACCTTGATCTACTAATGAGGGTAGACTTATAGGACCTTTTTTATGTAAAATGAGGAGCTAAATCCCCTGGTGAAAACCGCGATGAGATATCTTTAACCGTTTAGGAGATCGAGTAAAATGGAGAATAATAGATGTTTGAAAATGTGATATATAAACATTTTATTCGTTTGTACCTTTATCAACTCTTGAGAGTAGACTTATAGGACCTATTTTATGTAAAATGAGGGGCTAAATCCACTGGTGAAAACCGCGATGTCCTATCTTAAACCATTTAGGAGATCGAGTAAAATGGAGAAAAATAGATATTTGAAAATGTGATATATAAACATTTTATTCGTTTGTACCTTTATCAACTCTTGAGAGTAGACTTATAGGACCTATTTTATGTAAAATGAGGTGCTAAATCCACTGGTGAAAACCGCGATGTCCTATCTTAAACCGTTTAGGAGATCGAGTAAAATGGAGAATAATGGATATTTGAAAATGTGATATATAAACATTTTATTCGTTTGTACCTTTATCAACCCTTGAGAGTAGACTTATAGGACATATTTTATGTAAAATGAGGTGCTAAATCCACTGGTAAAAACCTCGATGTCCTATCTTAAACCGTTTAGGAGATCGAGTAAAATGGAGAATAATAGATATTTGAAAATGTGATATATAAACATTTTATTCGTTTGTACCTTTATCAACATTTGAGAGTAGACTTATAGGACCTATTTTATGTAAAATGAGGTGCTAAATCCACTGGTGAAAACCACGATGTCCTATCTTTAACCGTTTAGGAGATCGAGTAAAATGGAGAATAATTGATATTTGAAAATGTGAAATATAAACATTTTATTCGTTTGTACCTTTATCAACTTTTGACAGTAGACTTATAGGACTTATTTTATGTAAAATGAGGTGCTAAATCCACTGGTGAAAACCGCAATGTCCTATCTTGAACCGTTCAGGAGATCGAGTAAGATGGAGAAAAATAGATATTTGAAAATGTGATATATAAACAATTTGTTCGTTTGTACCTTTATCAACTCTTGAGAGTAGACTTATAGGACTTATTTTATGTAAAATGAGGTGCTAAATCCACTGGTGAAAACCGCGATGTCCTAGTTTTAACCGTTTAGGAGATGGAGTAAAATGGAGATTAATAGATATTTGAAAATGTGATATATTAACATTTTATTCGTTTGTACCTTGATCTACTAATGAGGGTAGACTTATAGGACCTTTTTTATGTAAAATGAGGAGCTAAATCCCCTGGTGAAAACCGCGATGAGATATCTTTAACCGTTTAGGAGATCGAGTAAAATGGAGAATAATAGATATTTGAAAATGAGATATATAAACATTTTATTCGTTTGTACCTTTATCAACATTTGAGAGTAGACTTATAGGACCTATTTTATGTAAAATGAGGTGCTAAATCCACTGGTGAAAACCACGATGTCCTATCTTTAACCGTTTAGGAGATCGAGTAAAATGGAGAATAATTGATATTTGAAAATGTGATATATAAACATTTTATTCGTTTTTACCTTTATCAACTCTTGAGAGTAGACTTATAGGACTTATTTTATGTAAAATGGGGTGCTTAATCCACTGTTGAAAACCGCGATGTCCTATCTTTTACCGTTTAGGAGATCGAGTAAAATGGAGAATAATAGATATTTGAAAATGTGATATATTAACATTTTATTCGTTTGTACCTTGATCAACTTATGAGGGTAGACTTATAGGACCTATTTTATGTAAAATGAGGTGCTAAATCCCCTGGTGAAAACCGCGATGTGATATCTTTAACCGTTTAGGAGATCGAGTAAAATGGAGAATAATAGATATTAGAAAATGTGATATATAAACATTTTTATCGTTTTTACCTTTATCAACTCTTGAGAGTAGACTTATAGGACCTATTTTATGTAAAATGAGGTGCTAAATCCACTGGTGAAAACCGCGAAGTCCTATCTTTTACCGTTTAGGAGATCGAGAAAAATGGAGAATAATAGATATTTGAAAATGTGATATATAAACATTTTATTCGTTTGTACCTTGATCAACTCTTGAGGGTAGACTTATAGGACTTATTTTATGTAAAATGAGGTGCTAAATCCACTGGTAAAAACCGCGATGTCCTATCTTTAACCGTTTAGGAGGTGGAGTAAAATGGAGAATAATAGATGTTTGAAAATGTGATATATAAACATTTTATTCGTTTGTACCTTTATCAACCATTGAGAGTAGACTTATAAGACTTATTTTATGTAAAATGAGGTGCTAAATCCACTGGTGAAAACCGCGATGTCCTAGTTTTAACCGTTTAGGAGATGGAGTAAAATGGAGATTAATAGATATTTGAAAATGTGATATATTAACATTTTATTCGTTTGTACCTTGATCTACTAATGAGGGTAGACTTATAGGACCTTTTTTATGTAAAATGAGGAGCTAAATCCCCTGGTGAAAACCGCGATGAGATATCTTTAACCGTTTAGGAGATCGAGTAAAATGGAGAATAATAGATATTTGAAAATGTGATATATTAACATTTTATTCGTTTGTACCTTGATCAACTTATGAGGGTAGACTTATAGGACCTATTTTATGTAAAATGAGGTGCTAAATCCCCTGGTGAAAACCGCGATGTGATATCTTTAACCGTTTAGGAGATCGAGTAAAATGGAGAATAATAGATATTAGAAAATGTGATATATAAACATTTTTATCGTTTTTACCTTTATCAACTCTTGAGAGTAGACTTATAGGACCTATTTTATGTAAAATGAGGTGCTAAATCCACTGGTGAAAACCGCGATGTCCTATCTTTTACCGTTTAGGAGATCGAGTAAAATGGAGAATAATAGATATTTGAAAATGTGATATATAAACATTTTATTCGTTTGTACCTTGATCAACTCTTGAGGGTAGACTTATAGGACTTATTTTATGTAAAATGAGGTGCTAAATCCACTGGTAAAAACCGCGATGTCCTATCTTTAACCGTTTAGGAGGTGGAGTAAAATGGAGAATAATAGATGTTTGAAAATGTGATATATAAACATTTTATTCGTTTGTACCTTTATCAACCATTGAGAGTAGACTTATAAGACTTATTTTATGTAAAATGAGGTGCTAAATCCACTGGTGAAAACCGCGATGTCCTAGTTTTAACCGTTTAGGAGATGGAGTAAAATGGAGATTAATAGATATTTGAAAATGTGATATATTAACATTTTATTCGTTTGTACCTTGATCTACTAATGAGGGTAGACTTATAGGACCTTTTTTATGTAAAATGAGGAGCTAAATCCCCTGGTGAAAACCGCGATGAGATATCTTTAACCGTTTAGGAGATCGAGTAAAATGGAGAATAATAGATGTTTGAAAATGTGATATATAAACATTTTATTCGTTTGTACCTTTATCAACTCTTGAGAGTAGACTTATAGGACCTATTTTATGTAAAATGAGGGGCTAAATCCACTGGTGAAAACCGCGATGTCCTATCTTAAACCATTTAGGAGATCGAGTAAAATGGAGAAAAATAGATATTTGAAAATGTGATATATAAACATTTTATTCGTTTGTACCTTTATCAACTCTTGAGAGTAGACTTATAGGACCTATTTTATGTAAAATGAGGTGCTAAATCCACTGGTGAAAACCGCGATGTCCTATCTTAAACCGTTTAGGAGATCGAGTAAAATGGAGAATAATGGATATTTGAAAATGTGATATATAAACATTTTATTCGTTTGTACCTTTATCAACCCTTGAGAGTAGACTTATAGGACATATTTTATGTAAAATGAGGTGCTAAATCCACTGGTGAAAACCTCGATGTCCTATCTTAAACCGTTTAGGAGATCGAGTAAAATGGAGAATAATAGATATTTGAAAATGTGATATATAAACATTTTATTCGTTTGTACCTTTATCAACATTTGAGAGTAGACTTATAGGACCTATTTTATGTAAAATGAGGTGCTAAATCCACTGGTGAAAACCACGATGTCCTATCTTTAACCGTTTAGGAGATCGAGTAAAATGGAGAATAATTGATATTTGAAAATGTGAAATATAAACATTTTATTCGTTTGTACCTTTATCAACTTTTGACAGTAGACTTATAGGACTTATTTTATGTAAAATGAGGTGCTAAATCCACTGGTGAAAACCGCAATGTCCTATCTTGAACCGTTCAGGAGATCGAGTAAAATGGAGAAAAATAGATATTTGAAAATGTGATATATAAACAATTTGTTCGTTTGTACCTTTATCAACTCTTGAGAGTAGACTTATAGGACATATTTTATGTAAAATGAGGTGCTAAATCCACTGGTGAAAACCGCGATGTCCTATCTTTAACCGTTTAGGAGATCGAGTAAAATGGAGAAAAATAGATATTTGAAAATGTGATATATAAACATTTTATTCGTTTTTACCTTTATCAACTCTTGAGAGTAGACTTATAAGACTTATTTTATGTAAAATGAGGTGCTAAATCCACTGGTGAAAACCGCGATGTCCTATCTTTATCCGTTTAGGAGATCGAGTAAAATGGAGAATAATAGATATTTGAAAATGAGATATATAAACATTTTATACGTTTGTACCTTTATCAACTCTTGAGAAATGACTTATAGGACTTATTTTATGTAAAATGAGGTGCTAAATCCACTGGTGAAAACCGCGATGTCCTATCTTTAACCGTTTAGGAGATCGAGTAAAATGGAGAATAATAGATATTTGAAAATGTGATATATAAACATTTTATTCGTTTGTACCTTTATCAACTCTTGAGAGTAGACTTATAGGACTAATTTTATGTAAAATGAGGTGCTAAATCCACGGGTAAAAACCGCGATGTCCTATTTTTAACCGTTTAGGAGATCGAGTAAAATGGAGAATAATAGATATTTGAAAATGTGATATATAAACACTTTATTCAGTTGTCAAAGAATGACGGCTGTCAAAAATGTCAGCTGTCAAAAAATAACAGATGTCAAGAATGACAAATGTCAAAAAATGACAAATGTCAAGAATGACAAATGTCAAAAATGACAGATGTCAAAATTGACAGATGTCAAAAATGACAGAGGTCAGGAATGACAGATGTCAAGAGTGACAGATATCAAGAATAACAGATGTCAAAAAATGACAAATGTTAAGAATGACAAATGTCAAAAATGACAGATGTCAAAATTGACAGATGTCAAAAATGACAGATGTCAAGAATGACAGATGTCAAAAAATGACAAATGTCAAGAATGACAAATGTCAAAAATGACAGATGTCAAAATTGACAGATGTCAAAAATGACAGCTGGCAAAAAATGACAGATGACAAGAATGACAGATGTCAAGAGTGACAGATGTCAGGAATGACAGATGTCAAGAGTGACAGATATCAAGAATAACAGATGTCAAAAAATAACAAATGTCAAGATTGACAACTGTCAAAAAATGACAGATGTCAAAAATTACAGCTATCAATAAATCATAGATGTCAAGAATGACAGATGTCTAAAAATGACAGTTGTTATATAACTAATTTTATATAAAATGGTATGCTAAATTGACTGATAACCGCGATGTCCTATTTTTAACCTTTTAGGAGATCGAGTAAAATGGAGAATAGTAGATATTTGAAAATGTGATATATAAACGTTTTATTCGGTTGTACCTTTATCAACTCTTGAGAGTAGACTTATAGGACTTATTTTATGTAAAATGAGGTGCTAAATCCACTGGTGAAAATTGCGATGTCATATCTTTAACCGTTTAGGAGATCGAGTAACATGGAGAATAGTAGATATTTGAAAATGTGATATATAAACGTTTTATTCGTTTGTACCTTTATCAACTCTTGAGAGTAGACTTATAGGAGTTATTTTAAGTAAAATGACCTGCTAAATCCACTGGTAAAAACCGCGATGTCCTATCTCTAACCGTTTAGGAGATCGAGTAAAATGGAGAATAATAGATATTTGAAAATGTGATATATAAACATTTTATTCGTTTGTACCTTGATCAACTCTTGAGGGTAGACTTATAGGAGTTATTTTAAGTAAAATGACCTGCTAAATCCACTTGTGAAAACCGCGATGTCTTATCTTAAACCGTTTAGGAGATCGAGTAAAATGGAGAAAAATAGATATTTAAAAATGTGATATATAAACATTTTATTCGTTTGTACCTTTATCAACTCTTGAGAGTAGACTTATAGGACCTATTTTATGTAAAATGAGGTGCTAAATCCACTGGTGAAAACCGCGATGTCCTATCTTGAACCGTTTAGGAGATCGAGTAAAATGGAGAAAAATAGGTATTTGAAAATGTGATATATAAACATTTTATTCGTTTTTACCTTTATCAACTCTTGAGAGTAGACTTATAGGACTTATTTTATGTAAAATGGGGTGCTTAATCCACTGTTGAAAACCGCGATGTCCTATCTTTTACCGTTTAGGAGATCGAGTAAAATGGAGAATAATAGATATTTGAAAATGTGATATATTAACATTTTATTCGTTTGTACCTTGATCAACTTATGAGGGTAGACTTATAGGACCTATTTTATGTAAAATGAGGTGCTAAATCCCCTGGTGAAAACCGCGATGTGATATCTTTAACCGTTTAGGAGATCGAGTAAAATGGAGAATAATAGATATTAGAAAATGTGATATATAAACATTTTTATCGTTTTTACCTTTATCAACTCTTGAGAGTAGACTTATAGGACCTATTTTATGTAAAATGAGGTGCTAAATCCACTGATAAAAATTGCGATGTCCTATCTTTAACCGTTTAAGAGGTCGAGTAAAATTGATAATAATAGATATTTGAAAATGTGATATATAAACCTTTTATTCGTTTGTACCTTTATCAACTCTTGAGAAATGACTTATAGAACTTATTTTATGTAAAATGAGCTGCTAAATCCACTGGTGAAAACCGCAATGTCCTATCTTGAACCGTATAGGAGATCGAGTAAAATGGAGAAAAATAGATATTTGAAAATGTGATATATAAACAATTTGTTCGTTTGTACCTTTATCAACTCTTGAGAGTAGACTTATAGGACATATTTTATGTAAAATGAGGTGCTAAATCCACTGGTGAAAACCGCAATGTCCTATCTTGAACCGTTTAGGAGATCGAGTAAAATGGAGAAAAATAGATATTTGAAAATGTGATATATAAACAATTTGTTCGTTTGTACCTTTATCAACTCTTGAGAGTAGACTTATAGGACATATTTTATGTAAAATGAGGTGCTAAATCCACTGGTGAAAACCGCGATGTCCTATCTTGAACCGTTTAGGAGATCGAGTAAAATGGAGAAAAATAGATATTTGAAAATGTGATATATAAACAATTTGTTCGTTTGTACCTTTATCAACTCTTGAGAGTAGACTTATAGGACATATTTTATGTAAAATGAGGTGCTAAATCCACTGGTGAAAACCGCGATGTCCTATCATTAACCGTTTAGGAGATCGAGTAAAATGGAGAAAAATAGATATTTGAAAATGTGATATATAAACAATTTGTTCGTTTGTACCTTTATCAACTCTTGAGAGTAGACTTATAGGACATATTTTATGTAAAATGAGGTGCTAAATCCACTGGTGAAAACCGCGATGTCCTATCATTAACCGTTTAAGAGATCGAGTAAAATTGATAAAAACAGATATTTGAAAATGTGATATTTATACATTTTATTCGTTTGTACCTTTATCAACTCTTGAGGGTAGACTTATAGGAGTTATTTTATGTAAAATGAGGTGCTAAATCCACTGGTGAAAACCACGATGTCCTATCTTTAACCGTTTAGGAGATCGAGTAAAATGGAGAATAATGGATATTTGAAAATGTGATATATAAACATTTTATTCGTTTGTACCTTTATCAACTCTTGAGGGTAGACTTATAGGAGTTATTTTATGTAAAATGAGGTTCTAAATTCACTGGTGAAAACCGCGATGTTCTATCTTTAACCATTTAGAAGATCGAGTAAAATGGAGAATAATAGATATTTGATAATGTGATATATAAACATTTTATTCGTTTGTACCTTTATCAACCCTTGAAAGTAGACTTATAGGACTTATTTTATGTAAAATGAGGTGCTAAATCCACTGGTGGAAACCGCGATGTCCTATCTTTAACCGTTTAGGAGATCGAGTAAAATGGAGAATAATGGATATTTGAAAATGTGATATATAAACATTTTATTCGTTTGTACCTTTATCAACCCTTGAGAGTAGACTTATAGGACATATTTTATGTAAAATGAGGTGCTAAATCCACTGGTGAAAACCTCGATGTCCTATCTTTAACCGTTTAGGAGATCGAGTAAAATGGAGAATAATAGATATTTGAAAATGTGATATATAAACATTTTATTCGTTTGTACCTTGATCAACTCATAAGGGTAGACGTATAGGACTTATTTTATGTAAAATGAGGTGCTAAATCCACTGGTAAAAACCTCGATGTCATATCATTAACCGTTTAGGAGATCGAGTAAAATGGAGAATAATAGATATTTGAAAATGTGATATATAAACATTTTATTCGTTTGTACCTTTATCAACATTTGAGAGTAGACTTATAGGACCTTATTTATGTAAAATGAGGTGCTAAATCCACTGGTGAAAACCACGATGTCCTATCTTTAACCGTTTAGGAGATCGAGTAAAATGGAGAATAATGGATATTTGAAAATGTGAAATATAAACAATTTATTCGTTTGTATCTTTATCAACTTTTGAGAGTAGACTTATAGGACCTATATTATGTAAAATGAGGTGCTTAATCCACTGGTGAAAACCGCGATGTCCTATCTTTGACCGTTTAGGAGATCGAGTAAAATGGAGAATAATAGATATTTGAAAATGTGATATATAAACATTTTATTCGTTTGTACCTTGATCAACTCTTGAGGGTAGACGTATAGGACTTATTTTATGTAAAATGAGGTGCTAATTCCACTGGTAAAAACCTCGATGTCATATCTTTAACCGTTTAGGAGATCGAGTAAAATGGAGAATAATAGATATTTGAAAATGTGATATATAAACCTTTTATTCGTTTGTACCTTTATCAACTCTTGAGGGTAGACTTATAGGAGTTATTTTATGTAAAATGAGGTTCTAAATTCACTGGTGAAAACCGCGATGTTCTATCTTTAACCATTTAGAAGATCGAGTAAAATGGAGAATAATAGATATTTGATAATGTGATATATAAACATTTTATTCGTTTGTACCTTTATCAACCCTTGAGAGTAGACTTATAGGACTTATTTTATGTAAAATGAGGTGCTAAATCTACTGGTGAAAACCGCGATGTCCTATCTTTAACCGTTTAGGAGATCGAGTAAAATGGAGAATAATGGATATTTGAAAATGTGATATATAAACATTTTATTCGTTTGTACCTTTATCAACCCTTGAGAGTAGACTTATAGGACATATTTTATGTAAAATGAGGTGCTAAATCCACTGGTGAAAACCTCGATGTCCTATCTTTAACCGTTTAGGAGATCGAGTAAAATGGAGAATAATAGATATTTGAAAATGTGATATATAAACATTTTATTCGTTTTTACCTTTATCAACTCTTGAGAGTAGACTTATAGGACCTATTTTATGTAAAATGAGGTGCTAAATCCACTGATAAAAATTGTGATGTCCTATCTTTAACCGTTTACGAGGTCGAGTAAAATTGATAATAATAGATATTTGAAAATGTGATATATAAACCTTTTATTCGTTTGTACCTTTATCAACTCTTGAGAAATGACTTATAGAACTTATTTTATGTAAAATGAGCTGCTAAATCCACTGGTGAAAACCGCAATGTCCTATCTTGAACCGTTTAGGAGATCGAGTAAAATGGAGAAAAATAGATATTTGAAAATGTGATATATAAACAATTTGCTCGTTTGTACCTTTATCAACTCTTGAGAGTAGACTTATAGGACATATTTTATGTAAAATGAGGTGCTAAATCCACTGGTGAAAACCGCAATGTCCTATCTTGAACCGTTTAGGAGATCGAGTAAAATGGAGAAAAATAGATATTTGAAAATGTGATATATAAACAATTTGTTCGTTTGTACCTTTATCAACTCTTGAGAGTAGACTTATAGGACATATTTTATGTAAAATGAGGTGCTAAATCCACTGGTGAAAACCGCGATGTCCTATCTTGAACCGTTTAGGAGATCGAGTAAAATGGAGAAAAATAGATATTCGAAAATGTGATATATAAACAATTTGTTCGTTTGTACCTTTATCAACTCGTGAGAGTAGACTTATAGGACACATTTTATGTAAAATGAGGTGCTAAATCCACTGGTGAAAACCGCGATGTCCTATCATTAACCGTTTAGGAGATCGAGTAAAATGGAGAAAAATAGATATTTGAAAATGTGATATATAAACAATTTGTTCGTTTGTACCTTTATCAACTCTTGAGAGTAGACTTATAGGACATATTTTATGTAAAATGAGGTGCTAAATCCACTGGTGAAAACCGCGATGTCCTATCATTAACCGTTTAAGAGATCGAGTAAAATTGATAAAAACAGATATTTGAAAATGTGATATTTATACATTTTATTCGTTTGTACCTTTATCAACTCTTGAGAGTAGACTTATAGGACATATTTTATGTAAAATGAGGTGCTAAATCCACTGGTGAAAACCGCAATGTCCTATCTTGAACCGTTTAGGAGATCGAGTAAAATGGAGAAAAATAGATATTTGAAAATGTGATATATAAACAATTTGTTCGTTTGTACCTTTATCAACTCTTGAGAGTAGACTTATAGGACATATTTTATGTAAAATGAGGTGCTAAATCCACTGGTGAAAACCGCGATGTCCTATCTTGAACCGTTTAGGAGATCGAGTAAAATGGAGAAAAATAGATATTTGAAAATGTGATATATAAACAATTTGTTCGTTTGTACCTTTATCAACTCTTGAGAGTAGACTTATAGGACATATTTTATGTAAAATGAGGTGCTAAATCCACTGGTGAAAACCGCGATGTCCTATCATTAACCGTTTAGGAGATCGAGTAAAATGGAGAAAAATAGATATTTGAAAATGTGATATATAAACAATTTGTTCGTTTGTACCTTTATCAACTCTTGAGAGTAGACTTATAGGACATATTTTATGTAAAATGAGGTGCTAAATCCACTGGTGAAAACCGCGATGTCCTATCATTAACCGTTTAAGAGATCGAGTAAAATTGATAAAAACAGATATTTGAAAATGTGATATTTATACATTTTATTCGTTTGTACCTTTATCAACTCTTGAGGGTAGACTTATAGGAGTTATTTTATGTAAAATGAGGTGCTAAATCCACTGGTGAAAACCACGATGTCCTATCTTTAACCGTTTAGGAGATCGAGTAAAATGGAGAATAATGGATATTTGAAAATGTGATATATAAACATTTTATTCGTTTGTACCTTTATCAACTCTTGAGGGTAGACTTATAGGAGTTATTTTATGTAAAATGAGGTTCTAAATTCACTGGTGAAAACCGCGATGTTCTATCTTTAACCATTTAGAAGATCGAGTAAAATGGAGAATAATAGATATTTGATAATGTGATATATAAACATTTTATTCGTTTGTACCTTTATCAACCCTTGAAAGTAGACTTATAGGACTTATTTTATGTAAAATGAGGTGCTAAATCCACTGGTGGAAACCGCGATGTCCTATCTTTAACCGTTTAGGAGATCGAGTAAAATGGAGAATAATGGATATTTGAAAATGTGATATATAAACATTTTATTCGTTTGTACCTTTATCAACCCTTGAGAGTAGACTTATAGGACATATTTTATGTAAAATGAGGTGCTAAATCCACTGGTGAAAACCTCGATGTCCTATCTTTAACCGTTTAGGAGATCGAGTAAAATGGAGAATAATAGATATTTGAAAATGTGATATATAAACATTTTATTCGTTTGTACCTTGATCAACTCATAAGGGTAGACGTATAGGACTTATTTTATGTAAAATGAGGTGCTAAATCCACTGGTAAAAACCTCGATGTCATATCATTAACCGTTTAGGAGATCGAGTAAAATGGAGAATAATAGATATTTGAAAATGTGATATATAAACATTTTATTCGTTTGTACCTTTATCAACATTTGAGAGTAGACTTATAGGACCTTATTTATGTAAAATGAGGTGCTAAATCCACTGGTGAAAACCACGATGTCCTATCTTTAACCGTTTAGGAGATCGAGTAAAATGGAGAATAATGGATATTTGAAAATGTGAAATATAAACAATTTATTCGTTTGTATCTTTATCAACTTTTGAGAGTAGACTTATAGGACCTATATTATGTAAAATGAGGTGCTTAATCCACTGGTGAAAACCGCGATGTCCTATCTTTGACCGTTTAGGAGATCGAGTAAAATGGAGAATAATAGATATTTGAAAATGTGATATATAAACATTTTATTCGTTTGTACCTTGATCAACTCTTGAGGGTAGACGTATAGGACTTATTTTATGTAAAATGAGGTGCTAATTCCACTGGTAAAAACCTCGATGTCATATCTTTAACCGTTTAGGAGATCGAGTAAAATGGAGAATAATAGATATTTGAAAATGTGATATATAAACCTTTTATTCGTTTGTACCTTTATCAACTCTTGAGGGTAGACTTATAGGAGTTATTTTATGTAAAATGAGGTTCTAAATTCACTGGTGAAAACCGCGATGTTCTATCTTTAACCATTTAGAAGATCGAGTAAAATGGAGAATAATAGATATTTGATAATGTGATATATAAACATTTTATTCGTTTGTACCTTTATCAACCCTTGAAAGTAGACTTATAGGACTTATTTTATGTAAAATGAGGTGCTAAATCCACTGGTGGAAACCGCGATGTCCTATCTTTAACCGTTTAGGAGATCGAGTAAAATGGAGAATAATGGATATTTGAAAATGTGATATATAAACATTTTATTCGTTTGTACCTTTATCAACCCTTGAGAGTAGACTTATAGGACATATTTTATGTAAAATGAGGTGCTAAATCCACTGGTGAAAACCTCGATGTCCTATCTTTAACCGTTTAGGAGATCGAGTAAAATGGAGAATAATAGATATTTGAAAATGTGATATATAAACATTTTATTCGTTTGTACCTTGATCAACTCATAAGGGTAGACGTATAGGACTTATTTTATGTAAAATGAGGTGCTAAATCCACTGGTAAAAACCTCGATGTCATATCATTAACCGTTTAGGAGATCGAGTAAAATGGAGAATAATAGATATTTGAAAATGTGATATATAAACATTTTATTCGTTTGTACCTTTATCAACATTTGAGAGTAGACTTATAGGACCTTATTTATGTAAAATGAGGTGCTAAATCCACTGGTGAAAACCACGATGTCCTATCTTTAACCGTTTAGGAGATCGAGTAAAATGGAGAATAATGGATATTTGAAAATGTGAAATATAAACAATTTATTCGTTTGTATCTTTATCAACTTTTGAGAGTAGACTTATAGGACCTATATTATGTAAAATGAGGTGCTTAATCCACTGGTGAAAACCGCGATGTCCTATCTTTGACCGTTTAGGAGATCGAGTAAAATGGAGAATAATAGATATTTGAAAATGTGATATATAAACATTTTATTCGTTTGTACCTTGATCAACTCTTGAGGGTAGACGTATAGGACTTATTTTATGTAAAATGAGGTGCTAATTCCACTGGTAAAAACCTCGATGTCATATCTTTAACCGTTTAGGAGATCGAGTAAAATGGAGAATAATAGATATTTGAAAATGTGATATATAAACCTTTTATTCGTTTGTACCTTTATCAACTCTTGAGGGTAGACTTATAGGAGTTATTTTATGTAAAATGAGGTTCTAAATTCACTGGTGAAAACCGCGATGTTCTATCTTTAACCATTTAGAAGATCGAGTAAAATGGAGAATAATAGATATTTGATAATGTGATATATAAACATTTTATTCGTTTGTACCTTTATCAACCCTTGAGAGTAGACTTATAGGACTTATTTTATGTAAAATGAGGTGCTAAATCTACTGGTGAAAACCGCGATGTCCTATCTTTAACCGTTTAGGAGATCGAGTAAAATGGAGAATAATGGATATTTGAAAATGTGATATATAAACATTTTATTCGTTTGTACCTTTATCAACCCTTGAGAGTAGACTTATAGGACATATTTTATGTAAAATGAGGTGCTAAATCCACTGGTGAAAACCTCGATGTCCTATCTTTAACCGTTTAGGAGATCGAGTAAAATGGGGAATAATAGATATTTGAAAATGTGATATATAAACATTTTATTCGTTTTTACCTTTATCAACTCTTGAGAGTAGACTTATAGGACCTATTTTATGTAAAATGAGGTGCTAAATCCACTGATAAAAATTGTGATGTCCTATCTTTAACCGTTTACGAGGTCGAGTAAAATTGATAATAATAGATATTTGAAAATGTGATATATAAACCTTTTATTCGTTTGTACCTTTATCAACTCTTGAGAAATGACTTATAGAACTTATTTTATGTAAAATGAGCTGCTAAATCCACTGGTGAAAACCGCAATGTCCTATCTTGAACCGTTTAGGAGATCGAGTAAAATGGAGAAAAATAGATATTTGAAAATGTGATATATAAACAATTTGCTCGTTTGTACCTTTATCAACTCTTGAGAGTAGACTTATAGGACATATTTTATGTAAAATGAGGTGCTAAATCCACTGGTGAAAACCGCAATGTCCTATCTTGAACCGTTTAGGAGATCGAGTAAAATGGAGAAAAATAGATATTTGAAAATGTGATATATAAACAATTTGTTCGTTTGTACCTTTATCAACTCTTGAGAGTAGACTTATAGGACATATTTTATGTAAAATGAGGTGCTAAATCCACTGGTGAAAACCGCGATGTCCTATCTTGAACCGTTTAGGAGATCGAGTAAAATGGAGAAAAATAGATATTCGAAAATGTGATATATAAACAATTTGTTCGTTTGTACCTTTATCAACTCTTGAGAGTAGACTTATAGGACACATTTTATGTAAAATGAGGTGCTAAATCCACTGGTGAAAACCGCGATGTCCTATCATTAACCGTTTAGGAGATCGAGTAAAATGGAGAAAAATAGATATTTGAAAATGTGATATATAAACAATTTGTTCGTTTGTACCTTTATCAACTCTTGAGAGTAGACTTATAGGACATATTTTATGTAAAATGAGGTGCTAAATCCACTGGTGAAAACCGCGATGTCCTATCATTAACCGTTTAAGAGATCGAGTAAAATTGATAAAAACAGATATTTGAAAATGTGATATTTATACATTTTATTCGTTTGTACCTTTATCAACTCTTGAGGGTAGACTTATAGGAGTTATTTTATGTAAAATGAGGTGCTAAATCCACTGGTGAAAACCACGATGTCCTATCTTTAACCGTTTAGGAGATCGAGTAAAATGGAGAATAATGGATATTTGAAAATGTGATATATAAACATTTTATTCGTTTGTACCTTTATCAACTCTTGAGGGTAGACTTATAGGAGTTATTTTATGTAAAATGAGGTTCTAAATTCACTGGTGAAAACCGCGATGTTCTATCTTTAACCATTTAGAAGATCGAGTAAAATGGAGAATAATAGATATTTGATAATGTGATATATAAACATTTTATTCGTTTGTACCTTGATCAACTCATAAGGGTAGACGTATAGGACTTATTTTATGTAAAATGAGGTGCTAAATCCACTGGTGAAAACCGCGATGTCCTATCATTAACCGTTTAAGAGATCGAGTAAAATTGATAAAAACAGATATTTGAAAATGTGATATTTATACATTTTATTCGTTTGTACCTTTATCAACTCTTGAGGGTAGACTTATAGGAGTTATTTTATGTAAAATGAGGTGCTAAATCCACTGGTGAAAACCACGATGTCCTATCTTTAACCGTTTAGGAGATCGAGTAAAATGGAGAATAATAGATATTTGAAAATGTGATATATAAACATTTTATTCGTTTGTGCCTTGATCAACTCATGAGGGTAGACGTATAGGACTTATTTTATGTAAAATGAGGTGCTAAATCCACTGGTAAAAACCTCGATGTCATATCATTAACCGTTTAGGAGATCGAGTAAAATGGAGAATAATAGATATTTGAAAATGTGATATATAAACATTTTATTCGTTTGTACCTTTATCAACATTTGAGAGTAGACTTATAGGACCTATTTTATGTAAAATGAGGTGCTAAATCCACTGGTGAAAACCACGATGTCCTATCTTTAACCGTTTAGGAGATCGAGTAAAATGGAGAATAATGGATATTTGAAAATGTGAAATATAAACATTTTATTCGTTTGTATCTTTATCAACTTTTGAGAGTAGACTTATAGGACCTATATAATGTAAAATGAGGTGCTTAATCCACTGGTAAAAACCGCGATATCCTATCTTTGACCGTTTAGGAGATCGAGTAAAATGGAGAATAATAGATATTTGAAAATGTGATATATAAACATTTTATTCGTTTGTACCTTGATCAACTCTTGAGGGTAGACGTATAGAACTTATTTTATGTAAAATGAGGTGCTAAATCCACTGGTAAAAACCTCGATGTCATATCTTTAACCGTTTAGGAGATCGAGTAAAATGGAGAATAATAGATATTTGAAAATGTGATATATAAACATTTTATTTGTTTGTACCTTTATCAACATTTGAGAGTAGACTTATAGGACCTATTTTATGTAAAATGAGGTGCTAAATCCACTGGTGAAAACCACGATGTCCTATCTTTAACCGTTTAGGAGATCGAGTAAAATGGAAAATAATGGATATTTGAAAATGTGAAATATAAACATTTTATTCGTTTGTACCTTTATCAACTTTTGAGAGTAGACTTATAGGACCTATATAATGTAAAATGAGGTGCTTAATCCACTGGTGAAAACCGCGATGTCCTATCTTTGACCGTTTAGGAGATCGAGTAAAATGGAGAATAATGGAAATTTGAAAATGTGATATATAAACATTTTATTCGTTTTTACCTTTATCAACTCTTGAGAGTAGACTTATAGGACCTATTTTATGTAAAATGAGGTGCTAAATCCACTTATAAAAATTGCGATGTCCTATCTTTAACCGTTTAAGAGGTCGAGTAAAATTGATAATAATAGATATTTGAAAATGTGATATATAAACCTTTTATTCGTTTGTACCTTTATCAACTCTTGAGATATGACTTATAGAACTTATTTTATGTAAAATGAGCTGCTAAATCCACTGGTGAAAACCGCAATGTCCTATCTTGAACCGTTTAGGAGATCGAGTAAAATGGAGAAAAATAGATATTTGAAAATGTGATATATAAACAATTTGTTCGTTTGTACCTTTATCAACTCTTGAGAGTAGACTTATAGGACATATTTTATGTAAAATGAGGTGCTAAATCCACTGGTGAAAACCGCAATGTCCTATCTTGAACCGTTTAGGAGATCGAGTAAAATGGAGAAAAATAGATATTTGAAAATGTGATATATAAACAATTTGTTCGTTTGTACCTTTATCAACTCTTGAGAGTAGACTTATAGGACATATTTTATGTAAAATGAGGTGCTAAATCCACTGGTGATAACCGCGATGTCCTATCTTGAACCGTTTAGGAGATCGAGTAAAATGGAGAAAAATAGATATTTGAAAATGTGATATATAAACATTTTATTCGTTTTTACCTTTATCAACTCTTGAGAGTAGACTTATAGGACCTAATTTATGTAAAATGAGGTGCTAAATCCACTGGTGAAAACCTCGATGTCCTATCTTTAACCGTTTAGGAGATCGAGTAAAATGGAGAATAATAGATATTTGAAAATGTGATATATAAACATTTTATTCGTTTGTACCTTGATCAACTCATGAGGGTAGACGTATAGGACTTATTTTATGTAAAATGAGGTGCTAAATCCACTGGTAAAAACCTCGATGTCATATCATTAACCGTTTAGGAGATCGAGTAAAATGGAGAATAGTAGATATTTGAAAATGTGATATATAAACATTTTATTCGTTTGTACCTTTATCAACATTTGAGAGTAGACTTATAGGACCTATTTTATGTAAAATGAGGTGCTAAATCCACTGGTGAAAACCGCGATGTCCTATCTTTAACCGTTTAGGAGATCGAGTAAAATGGAGAATAATAGATATTTGAAAATGTGATATATAAACATTTTATTCGTTTGTACCTTGATCAACTCTTGAGGGTAGACTTATAGGACTTATTTTATGTAAAATGAGGTGCTAAATCCACTGGTAAAAACCGCGATGTCCTATCTTTAACCGTTTAAGAGATCGAGTAAAATTGATAAAAGCAGATATTTGAAAATGTGATATTTAAACATTTTATTCGTTTGTACCTTTATCAACTCTCGAGGGTAGACTTATAGGACTTATTTTATGTAAAATAAGGTGCTAAATCCACTGGTAAAAACCGCGATGTCCTATCTTTAACCGTTTAAGAGATCGAGTAAAATTGATAAAAGCAGATATTTGAAAATGTGATATTTAAACATTTTATTCGTTTGTACCTTTATCAACTCATGAGAGTAGACTTATAGAACATATTTTATGTAAAATAAGGTGCTAAATCCACTGATAAAAACCGCGATGTCCTATCTTTAACCGTTTAGGAGATCAAGTAAAATGGAGAATAATGGATATTTGAAAATGTGAAATATAAACATTTTATTCGTTTGTACCTTGATCAACTCTTGAGGGTAGACTTATAGGACTTTTTTTATGTAAAATAAGGTGCTAAATCCACTGATAAAAACCGCGATGTTCTATCTTTAACCGTTTAAGAGATCGAGTAAAATTGATAATAATAGATATTTGAAAATGTGATATATAAACATTTTATTCGTTTGTACCTTTATCAACTCATGAGAGTAGACTTATAGGACATATTTTATGTAAAATAAGGTGCTAAATCCACTGATAAAAACCGCGATGTCCTATCTTAAACCGTTTAGGAGATCGAGTAAAATGGAGAATAATAGATATTTGAAAATGTGGTATATAAACATTTTATTCGTTTGTACCTTTATCAACTCTTGAGAGAAGACTTATAGGACTTATTTTATGTAAAATAAGGAGCTAAAACCACTGGTGAAAACCGCGATGTCCTATCTTTAACCGTTTAGGAGATCGAGTAAAATAGATAATAATACATTTTTGAAAATGTGATATATAAACATTTTATTCGTTTGTACCTTTATCAACTCTTGAGAGTAGACTTATAGGACTTATTTTAGGTAAAATGAGGTGCTAAATCCACTGGTTAAAACCGCGATGTCCTATCTTTAACCGTTTAGGAGATCGAGTAAAATGGAGAATAATAGATATTTGAAAATGTGATATATAAACATTTTATTTGTTTGTACCTTTATCAACTCTTGAGAGCAGACTTATAGGACCTATTTTATGTAAAATGAGGTGCTAAATCCACTGGTAAAAACCGCGTTGTCCTATCTTGAACCGTTTAGAAGATCGAGTAAAATGGAGAAAAATAGATATTTGAAAATGTGATATATAAACATTTTATTCGTTTGAACCTTTATCTACTCTTGAGAGTAGACTTATAGAACCTATTTTATGTAAAACGAGGTGCTAAATCCACTGGTGAAAACCGCGATGTCCTATCTTACACCGTTTAGAAGATCGAGTAAAATGGAGAAAAATAGATATTTGAAGATGTGATATATAAACATTTTATTCGTTTTTACCTTTATCAACTCTTGAGAGCAGACTTATAGGACCTATTTTATGTAAAATGAGGTGCTAAATCCACTGGTAAAAACCGCGTTGTCCTATCTTTAACCGTTTAGGAGATCGAGTAAAATGGAGAATAATAGATATTTGAAAATGTGATATATAAACATTTTATTCGTTTTTACCTTTATCAACTCTTGAGGGTTGACTTATAGGCCTTATTTTATGTAAAATAAGGTGCTAAATCCACTGGTAAAAACCGAGATGTCCTATCTTTAACCGTTTAGGAGATCGAGTAAAATTGAAAATAATAGATATTTGAAAATGTGATATATAAAAATTTTATTCGTTTGTACCTTTATCAACTCTTGAGGGTAGACTTATAAGACCTATTTTATGTAAAATGAGGTGCTAAATCCACTGGTGAAGACCGCGATGTCCTATCTTAAACCGTTTAGGAGATCGAGTAAAATGGACAAAAATAGATATTTCAAAATGTGATATATAAACATTTTATTCGTTTGTTCCTTTATCAACTCTTGAGAGTAGACTTATAGGACTTATTTTAGGTAAAATGAGGTGCTAAATCCACTGGTTAAAACCGCGATGTCCTATCTTTAACCGTTTAGGAGATCGAGTAAAATGGAGAATAATAGATATTTGAAAATGTGATATATAAACATTTTATTCGTTTGTACCTTTATCAACTCTTGAGAGTAGACTTATAGGACTTATTTTATGTAAAATGAGGTGCTAAATCCACTGGTGAAAACCGCGATGTCCTATCTTTATCCGTTTAGGTGATCGAGTAAAATGGAGAATAATAGATATTAGAAAATGTGATATATAAACATTTTATTCGTGTGTACCTTGATCAACTCTTGAGAGTAGACTTATAGGACTTATTTTATGTAAAATGGGGTGCTTAATCCACTGATGAAACCCGCTATGTCCTGTCTTTAACCGTTTAGGAGATCGAGTAAAATGGAGAATAATAGATATTTGATAATGTGATATATAAACATTTTATTCGTTTGTACCTTTATCAACTCTTGAGAGTAGACTTATAAGACTTATTTTAAGTAAAATAAGGTGCTAAATCCACTGGTGAAAACCGCGATGTCCTATCTCTAACCGTTTAGGAGATCGAGTAAAATGGAGAATAATAGATATTTGAAAATGTGATATATAAACATTTTATTCGTTTTTACCTTTATCAAGTCTTGAGAGTAGACTTATAGGACCTATTTTATGTAAAATGAGGTGCTAAATCCACTGGTAAAAACCGCGATGTCCTATCTTTAACCGTTTAGGAGATCGAGTAAAATGGAGAATAATAGATATTTGAAAATGTGATATATAAACATTTTATTTGTTTGTACCTTTATCAACTCTTGAGAGTAGACTTATAGGACCTATTGTATGTAAAATGAGGTGCTAAATCCACTGGTGAAAACAGCGATGCCCTATCTTGAACGGTTTAGAAGATCGAGTAAAATGGAGAAAAATAGATATTTAAAAATGTGATATATAAACATTTTATTCGTATGTACCTTTCTCAACTCTTGAGAGTAGACTTATAGGACCTATTTTCTGTAAAATGAGGTGCTAATTCCACTGGTGAAAACCGCGATGTCCTATCTTGAACCGTTTAGGAGATCGGGTAAAATGGAGAAAAATAGATAATTGAAAATGCGATATATAAATATTTTATTCGTTTTTACCTTTATCAACTTTTGAGAGTAGACTTATAGGACCTATTTTATGTAAAATGAGGTGCTAAATCCACTGGTGAAAACCGCGATGTCCTATCTTTAACCGTTTAGGAGATCGAGTAAAATGGAGAATAATAGATATTTGATAATGTGATATATAAACATTTTATTCGTTTGTACCTTTATCAACATTTGAGAGTAGACTTATAGGACCTATTTTATGTAAAATGAGGTGCTAAATCCACTGGTGAAAACGGCGATGTCCTATCTTTAACCGTTTAGGAGATCGAGTAAAATGGAGAATAATAGATATTTGAAAATGTGATATATAAACATTTTATTCGTTTGTACCTTTATCAACTCTTGAGAGTAGACTTATAGGACCTATTTTCTGTAAAATGAGGTGCTAATTCCACTGGTGAAAACCGCTATGTCCTATCTTGAACCGTTTAGGAGATCGGGTAAAATGGAGAAAAATAGATATTTGAAAATGTGATATATAAACCTTTTATTCGTTTGTACCTTCTTCAACTCTTGAGAGTAGACTTATAGGACCTATTTTATGTAAAATGAGGTGCTAAATCCACTGGTGAAAACCGCGATGCCCTATCTTGAACCGTATAGGAGATCGAGTAAAATGGAGAAAAATAGATATTTGAAAATGTGATATATAAACATTTTATTCGTTTTTACCTTTATCGACTCTTGAGAGTAGACTTATAGGACCTATTTTATGTAAAATGAGGTGCTAAATCCACTGGTGAAAACCACGATGTCCTATCTTTAACCGTTTAGGAGATCGAGTAAAATGGAGAATAATGGATATTTGAAAATGTGATATATAAACATTTTATTCGTTTGTACCTTTATCAACTCTTGAGAGTAGACTTATATGACTTATTTTATGTAAAATGAGGTGCTAAATCCACTGGTGAAAATTGCGATGTCCTATCTTTAACCGTTTAGGAGATGGAGTAAAATGGAGAATAATTGATATTTGAAAATGTGATATATAAACATTTTATTCGTTTGTACCTTTATCAACTTTTGATAGCAGACTTATAGGACCTATTTTATGTAAAATGAGGTGCTAAATCCACTGGTGAAAACCGCGATGTGTTATCTTAAACCGTTTAGGAGATCGAGTAAAATGGAGAATAATGGATATTTGAAAATGTGATATATAAACATTTTATTCGTTTGTACCTTTATCAACTCTTGAGAGTAGACTTATAGGACTTATTTTATGTAAAATATAGTGCTAAATCCACTGGTGAAAACCGCGATGTCCTATCTTAAACCGTTTAGGAGATCGAGTAAAATGGAGAAAAATAGATATTTGAAAATGTGATATATAAACATTTTATTCGTTTTTACCTTTATCAACTCTTGAGGGTTGACTTATAGGCCTTATTTTATGTAAAATAAGGTGCTAAATCCACTGGTTAAAACCGCGATGTCCTATCTTTAACCGTTTAGGAGATCGAGTAAAATGGAGAATAATAGATATTTGAAAATGTGATATATAAACATTTTATTCGTTTGTACCTTTATCAACTCTTGAGAGTAGACTTATAGGACTTATTTAATGTAAAATGAGGTGCTAAATCCACTGGTGAAAACCGCGATGTCCTATCTTTATCCGTTTAGGTGATCGAGTAAAATGGAGAATAATAGATATTAGAAAATGTGATATATAAACATTTTATTCGTGTGTACCTTGATCAACTCTTGAGAGTAGACTTATAGGACTTATTTTATGTAAAATGGGGTGCTTAATCCACTGATGAAACCCGCTATGTCCTGTCTTTAACCGTTTAGGAGATCGAGTAAAATGGAGAATAATAGATATTTGATAATGTGATATATAAACATTTTATTCGTTTGTACCTTTATCAACTCTTGAGAGTAGACTTATAAGACTTATTTTAAGTAAAATAAGGTGCTAAATCCACTGGTGAAAACCGCGATGTCCTATCTCTAACCGTTTAGGAGATCGAGTAAAATGGAGAATAATAGATATTTGAAAATGTGATATATAAACATTTTATTCGTTTTTACCTTTATCAAGTCTTGAGAGTAGACTTATAGGACCTATTTTATGTAAAATGAGGTGCTAAATCCACTGGTAAAAACCGCGATGTCCTATCTTTAACCGTTTAGGAGATCGAGTAAAATGGAGAATAATAGATATTTGAAAATGTGATATATAAACATTTTATTTGTTTGTACCTTTATCAACTCTTGAGAGTAGACTTATAGGACCTATTGTATGTAAAATGAGGTGCTAAATCCACTGGTGAAAACCGCGATGCCCTATCTTGAACGGTTTAGAAGATCGAGTAAAATGGAGAAAAATAGATATTTAAAAATGTGATATATAAACATTTTATTCGTATGTACCTTTCTCAACTCTTGAGAGTAGACTTATAGGACCTATTTTCTGTAAAATGAGGTGCTAATTCCACTGGTGAAAACCGCGATGTCCTATCTTGAACCGTTTAGGAGATCGGGTAAAATGGAGAAAAATAGATAATTGAAAATGCGATATATAAATATTTTATTCGTTTTTACCTTTATCAACTTTTGAGAGTAGACTTATAGGACCTATTTTATGTAAAATGAGGTGCTAAATCCACTGGTGAAAACCGCGATGTCCTATCTTTAACCGTTTAGGAGATCGAGTAAAATGGAGAATAATAGATATTTGATAATGTGATATATAAACATTTTATTCGTTTGTACCTTTATCAACATTTGAGAGTAGACTTATAGGACCTATTTTATGTAAAATGAGGTGCTAAATCCACTGGTGAAAACGGCGATGTCCTATCTTTAACCGTTTAGGAGATCGAGTAAAATGGAGAATAATAGATATTTGAAAATGTGATATATAAACATTTTATTCGTTTGTACCTTTATCAACTCTTGAGAGTAGACTTATAGGACCTATTTTCTGTAAAATGAAGTGCTAATTCCACTGGTGAAAACCGCTATGTCCTATCTTGAACCGTTTAGGAGATCGGGTAAAATGGAGAAAAATAGATATTTGAAAATGTGATATATAAACCTTTTATTCGTTTGTACCTTCTTCAACTCTTGAGAGTAGACTTATAGGACCTATTTTATGTAAAATGAGGTGCTAAATCCACTGGTGAAAACCGCGATGCCCTATCTTGAACCGTATAGGAGATCGAGTAAAATGGAGAAAAATAGATATTTGAAAATGTGATATATAAACATTTTATTCGTTTTTACCTTTATCGACTCTTGAGAGTAGACTTATAGGACCTATTTTATGTAAAATGAGGTGCTAAATCCACTGGTGAAAACCACGATGTCCTATCTTTAACCGTTTAGGAGATCGAGTAAAATGGAGAATAATGGATATTTGAAAATGTGATATATAAACATTTTATTCGTTTGTACCTTTATCAACTCTTGAGAGTAGACTTATATGACTTATTTTATGTAAAATGAGGTGCTAAATCCACTGGTGAAAATTGCGATGTCCTATCTTTAACCGTTTAGGAGATGGAGTAAAATGGAGAATAATTGATATTTGAAAATGTGATATATAAACATTTTATTCGTTTGTACCTTTATCAACTTTTGATAGCAGACTTATAGGACCTATTTTATGTAAAATGAGGTGCTAAATCCACTGGTGAAAACCGCGATGTGTTATCTTAAACCGTTTAGGAGATCGAGTAAAATGGAGAAAAATAGATATTTGAAAATGTGATATATAAACATTTTATTCGTTTTTACCTTTATCAACTCTTGAGAGTAGACTTATAGGACCTATTTTATGTAAAATGAGGTGCTAAATCCACTGGTAAAAACCGCGATGTCCTATCTTTAACCATTTAGGAGATCGAGTAAAATGGAGAATAATGGATATTTGAAAATGTGATATATAAACATTTTATTCGTTTGTACCTTTATCAACTCTTGAGAGTAGACTTATAGGACTTATTTTATGTAAAATATAGTGCTAAATCCACTGTTGAAAACCGCGATGTCCTATCTTAAACCGTTTAGGAGATCGAGTAAAATGGAGAAAAATAGATATTTCAAAATGTGATATTTTATTCGTTTGTACCTTTATCAACTTTTGAGAGTAGACTTATAGGACCTTATTTATGTAAAATGAGGTGCTAAATCCACTGGTGAAAACCTCGACGACCTATCTTTAACCGTTTAGGAGATCGAGTAAAATGGAGAATAATAGATATTTGAAAATGTGATATATAAACATTTTATTCGTTTGTACCTTTATCAACTTTTGAGAGTAGACTTATAGGACCTATTTTATGTAAAAAGAGGAGCTAAATCCACTGGTGAAAACCGCGATGTCCTATCCTTAACCGTTTAGGAGATCGAGTAAAATGGAGAAAAATAGATATTTGAAAATGTGATATATAAACATTTTATTCGTTTTTACCTTTATCAACTCTTGAGAGTAGACTTATAGGACCTATTTTATGTAAAATGAGGTGTTAAATCCACTGGTGAAAACCTCGATGTCTTATCTTTAACCGTTTAGGAGATCAAGTAAAAATGAGAATAATAGATATTTGAAAATGTGATATATAAACATTTTATTCGTTTTTACCTTTATCAACTCTTGAGAGAAGACTTATAGAACTTGTTTTATGTAAAATGGGGTGCTAAATCCACTGATGAAAACCGCGATGTCCTATCTTTAACCGTTTAGGAGATCGAGTAAAATGGAGAATAATAGATATTTGAAAATGTGATATATAAACATTTTATTCGTTTTTACCTTTATCAACTCTTGAGAGTAGACTTATAGGACTTATTTTATGTAAAATGGGGTGCTTAATCCACTGATGAAGACCGCGATGTCCTATCTTTAACCGTTTAGGAGATCAAGTAAAAATGAGAATAATAGATATTTGAAAATGTGATATATAAACATTTTATTCGTTTTTACCTTTATCAACTCTTGAGAGTAGACTTATAGAACTTGTTTTATGTAAAATGGGGTGCTAAATCCACTGATGAAAACCGCGATGTCCTATCTTTAACCGTTTAGGAGATCGAGTAAAATGGAGAATAATAGATATTTGAAAATGTGATATATAAACATTTTATTCGTTTGTACCTTTATCAACTCATGAGAGCAGACTTATAGGACATATTTTATGTAAAATGAGGTGCTAAATCTACTGGTGAAAACCGCGATGTCCTATCTTTAACCGTTTAGGAGATCGAGTAAAATGGAGAATAATGGATATTTGGAAATGTGATATATAAACATTTTATTCGTTTGTACCTTTAACAACCCTTGAGAGTAGACTTATAGGACATATTTTATGTAAAATGAGGTGCTAAATCCACTGGTAAAAACCGCGATGTCCTATCTTTTACCGTTTAGGAGATCGAGTAAAATGGAGAATAATAGATATTTGAAAATGTGATATATAAACATTTTATTCGTTTGTACCTTTATCAACTCTTGAGAGTAGACTTATAGGTCTTATTTTATGTAAAATAAGGTGCTAAATCCACTGGTGAAATCCGCGATGTCCTATCATTAACCGTTTAGGAGATCGAGTAAAATGGAGAATAATAGATATTTGAAAATGTGATATATAAACATTTTATTCGTTTGTACCTTTATCAACTCTTGAGAGTAGACTTATAGGACTTATTTTATGTAAAATGAGGTGCTAAATCCACTGGTGAAAACCGCGATGTCCTATTTTTAACCGTATTAGAGATCAAGTAAAATGGAGAATAATAGATATTTGATAATGTGATATATAAACATTTTATTCGTTTGTACCTTTAACAACCCTTGAGAGTAGACTTATAGGACATATTTTATGTAAAATGAGGTGCTAAATCCACTGGTGGAAACCGCGATGTCCTATCTTTAACTGTTTAGGAGATCAAGTAAAATTGAGAATAATAGATATTTGAAAATGTGATATATAAACATTTTATTCGTTCGTACCTTGATCAACTCTTGAGGGTAGACTTATAGGACTTATTTTATGTAAAATGAGGTGCTAAATCCACTGGTAAATACCGCGATCTCCTATCTTTAACCGTTTAGGAGATCAAGTAAAATTGAGAATAATAGATAATTGAAAATGTGATATATAAAAATTTTATTCGTTTGTACCTTTATCAACTCTTGAGAGTAGACTTATAGAACTTATTTAATGTAAAATGAGGTGCTAAATCCACTGGTGAAAACCGCGATGTGATATCTTTAACCGTTTAGCAGATCGAGTAAAGTGAAGAATAATAGATATTTGATAATGTGATATATAAACAATTTATTCGTTTGTACCTTTATCAACTCTTGAGAGTAGACTTATAGGACTTATTTTATGTAAAATGGGGTGCTTAATCCACTGATGAAAACCGCGATGTCCTATCTTTAACCGTTTAGGAGATCGAGTAAAATTGAAAATAATAGATATTTGAAAATGTGATATATAAAAATTTTATTAGTTTGTACCTTTATCAACTCTTGAGGGTAGACTTATAGGACTTATTTTATGTAAAATGAGGTGCTAAATCCACTGGTAAATACCGCGATCTCCTATCTTTAACCGTTTAGGAGATCAAGTAAAATTGAGAATAATAGATAATTGAAAATGTGATATATAAAAATTTTATTCGTTTGTACCTTTATCAACTCTTGAGAGTAGACTTATAGAACTTATTTAATGTAAAATGAGGTGCTAAATCCACTGGTGAAAACCGCGATGTGATATCTTTAACCGTTTAGCAGATCGAGTAAAGTGAAGAATAATAGATATTTGATAATGTGATATATAAACATTTTATTCGTTTGTACCTTTATCAACTCTTGAGAGTAAACTTATAGGACTTATTTTATGTAAAATGGGGTGCTTAATCCACTGATGAAAACCGCGATGTCCTATCTTTAACCGTTTAGGAGGTCGAGTAAAATTGAAAATAATAGATATTTGAAAATAAGATATATAAAAATTTTATTAGTTTGTACCTTTATCAACTCTTGAGAGTAGACTTATAGGACTTATTTTATGTAAAATGGGGTGCTTAATCCACTGATGAAAACCGCGATGTCCTATCTTTAACCGTTTAGGAGATCGAGTAAAATGAAGAATAATAGATATTTGATAATGTGATATATAAACATTTTATTCGTTTGTACCTTTATCAACTCTTGAGAGTAGACTTATAGGACTTATTTTATGTAAAATGAGGTACTAAATCCTCTGGAGAAAACCGCGATGTCCTATCTTGAACCGTTTTAGAGATCGAGTAAAATGAAGAATAACAGATATTTGATAATGTGATATATAAACATTTTATTCGTTTGTACCTTTATCAACTTTTGAGAGTAGACTTATAGGACTTATTTTATGTAAAATGAGGTGCTAAATCCACTGGTAAAAACCGCGATGTCCTATCTTGAACCGTTTTAGAGATCGGGTAAAATGAAGAATAACAGATATTTGATAATGTGATATATAAACATTTTATTCGTTTTTACCTTTATCAACTCTTGAGGGTAGACTTATAGGACTTATTTTATGTAAAATGAGGTGCTAAATCCACTGGTAAAAACCGCGATGTCCTATCTTTAACCGTTTAGATGATGGAGTAAAATGGAGAATAATAGATATTTGAAAATGTGATATATAAACATTTTATTCGTTTGTACCTTGATCTACTCTTGAGGGTAGACTTATAGGACTTATTTTATGTAAAATGAGGTGCTAAATCCACTGGTAAAAACCGCGATGTCCTATCTTTAACCGTTTAGGAGATCGAATAAAATGGAGAATAATAGATATTTGAAAATGTGATATATAAACATTTTATTCGTTTTTACCTTTATCAACTCTTGAGAGTTGACTTTTAGGACCTATTTTATGTAAAATGAGGTTCTAAATCCACTGGTGAAAACCGCGATGTCCTATCTTTAACCGTTTAGGAGATCGAGTAAAATGAAGAATAATAGATATTTGATAATGTGATATATAAACATTTTATTCGTTTGTACCTTTATCAACTTTTGAGAGTAGACTTATAGGACTTATTTTATGTAAAATGATTTGCTTAATCCACTGGTGAAAACCGCGATGTCCTATCTTTAACCGTTTAAGAGATCGAGTAAAATGGAGAATAATAGATATTTGAAAATGTGATATATAAACATTTTATTCGTTAGTACCTTTATCAACTCTTGAGAGTAGACTATTAGGACATATTTTATGTAAAATGAGGTGCTAAATCCACTGGTAAAAACCGCGATGTCCTATCTTTTACCGTTTAGGAGATCGAGTAAAATGGAAAATAATAGATATTTGAAAATGTGATATATAAACATTTTATTCGTTTGTACCTTTATCAACTCTTGAGAGTAGACTTATAGGTCTTATTTTATGTAAAATGAGGTACTAAATCCTCTGGAGAAAACCGCGATGTCCTATCTTGAACCGTTTTAGAGATCGAGTAAAATGAAGAATAACAGATATTTGATAATGTGATATATAAACAATTTATTCGTTTGTACCTTTATCAACTCTTGAGAGTAGACTTATAGGACTTATTTTATGTAAAATGAGGTGCTAAATCCACTGGTAAAAACCGCGATGTCCTATCTTTTACCGTTTAGGAGATCGAGTAAAATGGAGAATAATAGATATTTGAAAATGTGATATATAAACATTTTATTCGTTTTTACCTTTATCAACTCTTGAGAGTAGACTTATAGGACCTATTTTATGTAAAATGAGGTTCTAAATCCACTGGTGAAAACCGCGATGTCCTATCTTTAACCTTTTAGGAGATCGAGTAAAATGAAGAATAACAGATATTTGATAATGTGATATATAAACATTTTATTCGTTTGTATCTTTATCAACTCTTGAGAGTTGACTTATAGGACTTATTTTATGTAAAATGAGGTGCTTAATCCACTGGTGAAAACCGCGATGTCCTATCTTTAACCGTTAACGAGATCGAGTAAAATGGAGAATAATAGATATTTGAAAATGTGATATATAAACATTTTATTCGTTTGTACCTTTATCAACTCTTGAGAGTAGACTTATAGGTCTTATTTTATGTAAAATAAGGTGCTAAATCCACTGGTGAAAACCGCGATGTGATATCTTTAACCGTTTAGCAGATCGAGTAAAGTGAAGAATAATAGATATTTGATAATGTGATATATAAACATTTTATTCGTTTGTACCTTTATCAACTCTTGAGAGTAAACTTATAGGACTTATTTTATGTAAAATGGGGTGCTTAATCCACTGATGAAAACCGCGATGTCCTATCTTTAACCGTTTAGGAGGTCGAGTAAAATTGAAAATAATAGATATTTGAAAATAAGATATATAAAAATTTTATTAGTTTGTACCTTTATCAACTCTTGAGAGTAGACTTATAGGACTTATTTTATGTAAAATGGGGTGCTTAATCCACTGATGAAAACCGCGATGTCCTATCTTTAACCGTTTAGGAGATCGAGTAAAATGAAGAATAATAGATATTTGATAATGTGATATATAAACATTTTATTCGTTTGTACCTTAATCAACTCTTGAGAGTAGACTTATAGGACTTATTTTATGTAAAATGAGGTACTAAATCCTCTGGAGAAAACCGCGATGTCCTATCTTGAACCGTTTTAGAGATCGAGTAAAATGAAGAATAACAGATATTTGATAATGTGATATATAAACATTTTATTCGTTTGTACCTTTATCAACTTTTGAGAGTAGACTTATAGGACTTATTTTATGTAAAATGAGGTGCTAAATCCACTGGTAAAAACCGCGATGTCCTATCTTGAACCGTTTTAGAGATCGGGTAAAATGAAGAATAACAGATATTTGATAATGTGATATATAAACATTTTATTCGTTTTTACCTTTATCAACTCTTGAGGGTAGACTTATAGGACTTATTTTATGTAAAATGAGGTGCTAAATCCACTGGTAAAAACCGCGATGTCCTATCTTTAACCGTTTAGATGATGGAGTAAAATGGAGAATAATAGATATTTGAAAATGTGATATATAAACATTTTATTCGTTTGTACCTTGATCTACTCTTGAGGGTAGACTTATAGGACTTATTTTATGTAAAATGAGGTGCTAAATCCACTGGTAAAAACCGCGATGTCCTATCTTTAACCGTTTAGGAGATCGAATAAAATGGAGAATAATAGATATTTGAAAATGTGATATATAAACATTTTATTCGTTTTTACCTTTATCAACTCTTGAGAGTTGACTTTTAGGACCTATTTTATGTAAAATGAGGTTCTAAATCCACTGGTGAAAACCGCGATGTCCTATCTTTAACCGTTTAGGAGATCGAGTAAAATGAAGAATAATAGATATTTGATAATGTGATATATAAACATTTTATTCGTTTGTACCTTTATCAACTTTTGAGAGTAGACTTATAGGACTTATTTTATGTAAAATGATTTGCTTAATCCACTGGTGAAAACCGCGATGTCCTATCTTTAACCGTTTAAGAGATCGAGTAAAATGGAGAATAATAGATATTTGAAAATGTGATATATAAACATTTTATTCGTTAGTACCTTTATCAACTCTTGAGAGTAGACTATTAGGACATATTTTATGTAAAATGAGGTGCTAAATCCACTGGTAAAAACCGCGATGTCCTATCTTTTACCGTTTAGGAGATCGAGTAAAATGGAAAATAATAGATATTTGAAAATGTGATATATAAACATTTTATTCGTTTGTACCTTTATCAACTCTTGAGAGTAGACTTATAGGTCTTATTTTATGTAAAATGAGGTACTAAATCCTCTGGAGAAAACCGCGATGTCCTATCTTGAACCGTTTTAGAGATCAAGTAAAATGAAGAATAACAGATATTTGATAATGTGATATATAAACAATTTATTCGTTTGTACCTTTATCAACTCTTGAGAGTAGACTTATAGGACTTATTTTATGTAAAATGAGGTGCTAAATCCACTGGTAAAAACCGCGATGTCCTATCTTTTACCGTTTAGGAGATCGAGTAAAATGGAGAATAATAGATATTTGAAAATGTGATATATAAACATTTTATTCGTTTTTACCTTTATCAACTCTTGAGAGTAGACTTATAGGACCTATTTTATGTAAAATGAGGTTCTAAATCCACTGGTGAAAACCGCGATGTCCTATCTTTAACCTTTTAGGAGATCGAGTAAAATGAAGAATAACAGATATTTGATAATGTGATATATAAACATTTTATTCGTTTGTATCTTTATCAACTCTTGAGAGTTGACTTATAGGACTTATTTTATGTAAAATGAGGTGCTTAATCCACTGGTGAAAACCGCGATGTCCTATCTTTAACCGTTAACGAGATCGAGTAAAATGGAGAATAATAGATATTTGAAAATGTGATATATAAACATTTTATTCGTTTGTACCTTTATCAACTCTTGAGAGTAGACTTATAGGTCTTATTTTATGTAAAATAAGGTGCTAAATCCACTGGTGAAATCCGCGATGTCCTATCTTTAACCGTTTAGGAGATCGAGTAAAATGGAGAATAATAGATATTTGAAAATGTGATATATAAACATTTTATTCGTTTGTACCTTTATCAACTCTTGAGAGTAGACTTATAGGACTTATTTTATGTAAAATGAGGTGCTAAATCCACTGGTGAAAACCGCGATGTCCTATTTTTAACCGTATTAGAGATCAAGTAAAATGGAGAATAATAGATATTTGATAATGTGATATATAAACATTTTATTCGCTTGTATCTTTATCAACTCTTGAGAGTAGACTTATAGGACTTATTTTATGTAAAATGAGGTGCTAAATCCACTGGTAAAAACCGCGATGTCCTATCTTTTACCGTTTAGGAGATCGAGTAAAATGGAAAATAATAGATATTTGAAAATGTGATATATAAACATTTTATTCGTTTTTACCTTTATCAACTCTTGAGAGTAGACTTATAGGACCTATTTTATGTAAAATGAGGTTCTAAATCCACTGGTGAAAACCGCGATGTCCTATCTTTAACCGTTTAGGAGATCGAGTAAAATGGAGAAGAGATATTTGATAATGTGATATATAAACATTTTATTCGCTTGTATTTTTATCAACTCTTGAGAGTAGACTTATAGGACTTATTTTATGTAAAATGAGGTGCTAAATCCACTGGTGAAAACCGCGATGTCCTATCTTTAACCGTTTAGGAGATCGAGTAAAATGGAGAAGAGATATTTGATAATGTGATATATAAACATTTTATTCGTTTGTACCTTTATCAACTCTTGAGAGTAGACTTATAAAACTTATTTCATGTAAAATGAGGTGCTAAATCCACTGGTGATAACCGCGATGTCCTATCTTTAACCGTTTAGGAGATCGAGTAAAATGGAGAATAATAGATATTTGAAAATGTGAGATATAAAAATTTTATTCGTTTGTACCTTTATGAACTCTTAGGAGTAGACTTATAGGACCTATTTTATTTAAAATGAGGTGCTAAATCCACTAGTGAAAACCGCGATGTCCTATTTTTAACCGTTTAGGAGATCGAGTAAAATGGAGAATAATAGATATTTGAAAATGTGATATATAAACATTTTATTCGTTTTTACCTTTATCAACTCTTGAGAGTAGACTTATAGGACCTATTTTATGTAAAATGAGGTTCTAAATCCACTGGTGAAAACCGCGATGTCCTATCTTTAACCGTTTAGGAGATCGAGTAAAATGAAGAATAACAGATATTTGATAATGTGATATATAAACATTTTATTCGTTTGTACCTTTGTCAACTCTTGAGAGTAGACTTATTGGACTTATTTTATGTAAAATGAGGTGCTTAATCCACTGGTGAAAACCGCGATGTCCTATCTTTAACCGTTTACGAGATCGAGTAAAATGGAGAATAATAGATATTTGAAAATGTGATATATAAACATTTTATTCGTTTGTTCCTTTATCAACTCTTGAGAGTAGACCTATAGGACTTATTTTATGTAAAATGAGGTGCTAAATCCACTGGTGAAAACCGAGATGTCCTATTTTTAACCGTTTTAGAGATCGAGTAAAATGGAGAATAATAGATATTTGATAATGTGATATATAAACATTTTATTCGCTTGTATCTTTATCAACTCTTGAGAGTAGACTTATAGGACTTATTTTATGTAAAATGAGGTGCTAAATCCACTGGTAAAAACCGCGATGTCCTATATTTTACCGTTTAGGAGATCGAGTAAAATGGAAAATAATAGATATTTGAAAATGTGATATATAAACATTTTATTCGTTTTTACCTTTATCAACTCTTGAGAGTAGACTTATAGGACCTATTTTATGTATAATGAGGTTCTAAATCCACTGGTGAAAACCGCGATGTCCTATCTTTAACCGTTTAGGAGATCGAGTAAAATGAAGAATAATAGATATTTGATAATGTGATATATAAACATTTTATTCGTTTGTACCTTTATCAACTCTTGAGAGTAGACTTATGGGACTTATTTTATGTAAAATGAGGTGCTTAATCCACTGGTGAAACCGCGATGTCCTATCTTTAACCGTTTAGGAGATCGAGTAAAATGGAGAATAATAGATATTTGAAAATGTGATATATAAACATTTTATTCGTTTGTACCTTTATCAACTCTTAAGAGTAGACTTATAGGACTTATTTTATGTAAAATGAGGTGCTAAATCCACTGGTGAAAACCGCGATGTCCTATCTTAAACCGTTTAGGAGATCGAGTAAAATGGAGAAAAATAGATATTTGAAAATGTGATATATAAACATTTTATTCGTTTAGGAGATCGAGTAAAATGGAGAATAATAGATATTTGAAAATGTGATATATAAACATTTTATTCGTTTGTACCATAATTAACTCTTGAGAGTAGACTTATAGGACCTATTTTATGTAAAATGAGGTTCTAAATCCACTGGTGAAAACCGCGATGTCCTATCTTTAACCCTTTAGCAGATCGAGTAAAATGAAGAATAATAGATATTTGATAATGTGATATATAAACGTTTTATTCGTTTGTACCTTTATCAACTCTTGAGAGTAGACTTATAGGACTTATTTTATGTAAAATGAGGTGCTTAATCCACTGGTGAAAACCGCGATGTCCTATCTTTAACGGTTTAGGAGATCGAGTAAATTGGAGAATAATGGATATTTGAAAATGTGATATATAAACATTTTATTCGTTTGTACCTTTATCAACTCTTGAGAGTAGACTTATAGGACTTATTTTATGTAAAATAAGGTGCTAAATCCACTGGTGAAAACCGCGATGTCCTATCTTTAACCGTTTAGGAGGTCGAGTAAAATGGAGAATAATAGATATTTGATAATGTGATATATAAACATTTTATTCGTTTGTACCTTTATCAACTCTTAAGATTAGACTTATAGGACTTATTTTATGTAAAATGAGGTGCTAAATCCATTGGTGAAAACCGCGATGTCCTATCTTGAACCGTTTAGGAGATCGAGTTAAATGGAGAAAAATAGATATTTGAAAATGTGATATATAAACATTTTATTCGTTTGTACCTTGATCAACTCTTGAGGGTAGACTTATAGGACTTATTTTATGTAAAATGAGGTGCTAAATCCACTGGAGAAAACCGCGATGTGATATCTTTAACCGTTTAGGAGATGGAGTAAAATGGAGAATAATAGATATTTGAAAATGTGATATATAAAAATTTTATTCGTTTGTACCTTTATCCACTCTTGAGAGTAGACTTATAGGACTTATTTTATGAAAAATGAAGTACTTAATCCACTGGTAAAAACCGCGATGTCCTATCTTTAACCGTTTAGAAAATCGAGTAAAATGGAGAATAATAGATATTTGATAATGTGATATATAAACATTTTATTCGTTTGTACCTTTATCAACTCTTGAGAGTGGACTTATAAGACTTATTTTATGTAAAATGAGGTGCTAAATTCACTGGTAAAAACCGCGATGTCCTATCTTTAACCGATTTGGAGATCGAGTAAAATGGAAAATAATAGATATTTGAAAATGTGATATATAAACATTTTATTCGTTTGTACCTTGATCAACTCTTGAGGGTAGACTTATAGGACTTATTTTATGTAAAATGAGGTGCTAAATCCACTGGTGAAAACCGCGATGTCCTATCTTTTACCGTTTAGGAGATCAAATAAAATGGAGAATATTAGATATTTGAAAATGTGATATATAAACATTTTATTCGTTTGTACCCTTATCAACTCTTGAAAGTAGATTTATAGGACTTATTATATGTAAAATGAGGTGCTAACTCCACTAATGAAAACCGCGATGTGATATCTTTAACCGTTTAGGAGATCGAGTAAAATTTATAATAATGAATATTTGAAAATGTGATATATAAACATTTTATTCGTTTTTACCTTTATCAACTATTGGGAGTAGACTTATAGGACCTATTTTATGTAAAATGAGGTTCTAAATCCACTGGTGAAAACCGCGATGTCCTATCTTTAACCGTTTAGGAGATCCAGTAAAATGGAGAATAATAGATATTTGACAATGTGGTATATAAACATTTTATTCGTTTGTAACCTTATCAACTCTTGAAAGTAGACTTATAGGACTTATTTTAAGTAAAATGTGGTGCTAAATCCACTGGTGAAAACCGCGATGTGATATCTTTAACCGTTTAGGAGATCGAGTAAAATGGAGAATAATAGATATTTGAAAATGTGATATATAAACATTTTATTCGTTTTTACCTTTATCAACTCTTGAGAGTAGACTTATAGGACCTATTTTATGTGAAATGAGGTTCTAAATCCACTGGTGAAAACCGCGATGTCCTATCTTGAACCGTTTAGGAGATCGAGTAAAATGGAGAATAATAGATATTTGAAAATGTGATATATAAACATTTTGTTCGTTTGTACCTTGATCAACTCTTGAGAGTAGACTTATAAGACTTATTTTATGTAAAATGAGGTGCTAAATCCACTGGTGAAAACCCCGATGTCCTATCTTGAACCGTTTAGGAGATCGAGTAAAATGGATATTAATAGATATTTGAAAATGTGATATATAAACATTTTATTCGTTTGTACCTTTATCAACTCTTGAAAGTAGACTTATAGGACTTATTTAATGTAAAATGAGGTGCTAAATCCACTGGTGAAAACCGCGATGTCCTATCTTTTACCGTTTAGGAGATCAAATAAAATGGAGAATATTAGATATTTGAAAATGTGATATATAAACATTTTATTCGTTTTTACTTTTATCAACTCTTGAGAGTAGACTTATAGGACCTATTTTATGTAAAATGAGGTGCTAAATCCACTGGTGAAAACTGCGATGTGATATCTTTAACCATTTAGGAGATCGAGTAAAATGGAGAATAATAGTTATTTGAAAATGTGATATATAAACATTTTATTCGTTTGTACCTTTATTAACTCTTGAGAGTAGACTTATAGGACTTATTTTATGTAAAATGAGGTGCTAAATCCACTGGTAAAAACCGCGATGTCCTATCTTGAACCGTTTAGGAGATCGAGTAAAATGGAGAATAATAGATATTTGAAAATGTGATATATAAACATTTTGTTCGTTTGTACCTTGATCAACTCTTGAGAGTAGACTTATAAGACTTATTTTATGTAAAATGAGGTGCTAAATCCACTGGTGAAAACCCCGATGTCCTATCTTGAACCGTTTAGGAGATCGAGTAAAATGGATATTAATAGATATTTGAAAATGTGATATATAAACATTTTATTCGTTTGTACCTTTATCAACTCTTGAAAGTAGACTTATAGGACTTATTTAATGTAAAATGAGGTGCTTAATCCACTGGTAAAAACCGCGATGTCCTATTTTTAACCGTTTAGGAGATCGAGTAAAATGGAGAATAATAGATATTTGATAATGTGATATATAAACATTTTATTCGTTTGTACCTTTATCAACCCTTGAGAGTAGACTTATAAGACTTATTTTATGTAAAATGAGGTGCTAAATCCACTGGTGAAAACCGCGATGTACTATCTTTAACCGTTTAGGAGATCGAGTAAAATGGAGAATAATAGATATTTGGTAATGTGGTATATAAACATTTTATTCGTGTGTACCCTTATCAACTCTTGAGAGTAGACTTATAGGACTTATTTTATGTAAAATGCGGTGCTAAATCCACTGGTGAAAACCGCGATATGATATCTTTAACCGTTTAGGAGATCGAGTAAAATGGAGAATAATTGATATTTGAAAATGTGATATATAAACATTTTATTCGTTTTTACCTTTATCAACTCATGAGAGTAGACTTATAGGACCTATTTTATATAAAATGAGGTTCTAAATCCACTGGTGAAAACCGCGAGGTCATATCTTTAACCGTTTAGGAGATGGAGTAAAATGGAGAATAATAGATATTTGAAAATGTGATATATAAACATTTTATTCGTTTGTACCTTTATCAACTCTTGATAGTAGACTTATAGGACTTATTTTATGTAAAATGAGGTGCTAAATCCACTGGTGAAAACCGCGATGTCCTATCTTTAACCGTTTTGGAGATCGAGTAAAATGGAGAACAATAGATATTTGATAATGTGATATATAAACATTTTATTCGTTTTTACCTTTATCAACTCTTGAGAGTAGACTTATAGGACCTATTTTATGTAAAATGAGGTTCTAAATCCACTGGTGAAAACCGCGATGTTCTATCTTTAACCGTTTAGGAGATCGAGTAAAATGGAGAATAATAGATATTTGATAATGTGATATATAAACATTTTATTCGTTTTTACCTTTATCAACTCTTGAGAGTAGACTTATAGGACCTATTTTATGTAAAATGAGGTTCTAAATCCACTGGTGAAAACCGCGATGTCCTATCTTTAACCGTTTAGGAGATCGAGTAAAATGGAGAATAATGGATATTTGAAAATGTGATATATAAACATTTTATTCGTTTGTACCTTTATCAACCCTTGAGAGTAGACTTATAGGACATATTTTATGTGAAATGAGGTTTTAAGTCCACTGGTGAAAACCGCGATGTCCTATTTTTTACCGTTTAGGAGATCGAGTAAAATGGAGAATAATAGATATTTGATAATGTGATATATAAACATTTTATTCGTTTGTACCTTGATCAACTCTTGAGGGTAGACTTATAGGACCTATTTTATGTAAAATGAGGTTCTAAATCCACTGGTGAAAACCGCGATGTTCTATCTTTAACCGTTTAGGAGATCGAGTAAAATGGAGAATAATAGATATTTGATAATGTGATATATAAACATTTTATTCGTTTTTACCTTTATCAACTCTTGAGAGTAGACTTATAGGACCTATTTTATGTAAAATGAGGTTCTAAATCCACTGGTGAAAACCGCGATGTCCTATCTTTAACCGTTTAGGAGATCGAGTAAAATGGAGAATAATGGATATTTGAAAATGTGATATATAAACATTTTATTCGTTTGTACCTTTATCAACTCTTGAGAGTAGATTTATAGGACCTATTTTATGTAAAATGAGGTGCTAAATCCACTGGTGAAAACCGCGATGTCCTATCTTTAACCGTTTTGGAGATCGAGTAAAATGGAGAATAATAGATATTTGAAAATGTGATATATTAACATTTTATTCGGTTGTACCTTTATCAACTCTTGAGAGTAGACTTATAAGACTTAATTTATGTAAAAAGAGGTGCTAAATCCACTGGTGAAAACCGCGATGTCCTATCTTTAACCGTTTTGGAGATCGAGTAAAATGGAGAATAATAGATATTTGATAATGTGATATATAAACATTTTATTCGTTTGTACCTTGATCAACTCTTGAGGGTAGACTTATAGGACCTATTTTATGTAAAATGAGGTGCTAAATCCACTGGTGAAAACCGCGATGTGATATCTTTAACCGTTTAGGAGATCGAGTAAAATGGAGAATAATAGATATTTGAAATTGTGATATATAAACATTTTATTCGTTTGTACCTTTATCAACTCTTGAGGGTAGACTTATAGGACCTATTTTATGTAAAATGAGGTGCTTAATCCACTGGTGAAAACCGCGATGTGATATCTTTAACCGTATAGGAGATCGAGTAAAATGGAGAATAATAGATATTTGAAAATGTGATATATAAACATTTTGTTCGTTTGTACCTTGATCAACTCTTGAGGGTAGACTTATAGGACCTATCTTATGTAAAATGAGGTGCTAAATCCACTGGTGAAAACCGCGATGTGATATCTTTAACCGTTTAGGAGATCGAGTAAAATGGAGAATAATAGATATTTGAAAATGTGATATATAAACATTTTGTTCGTTTGTACCTTGATCAACTCTTGAGGGTAGACTTATAGGACCTATCTTATGTAAAATAAGGTGCTAAATCCACTGGTAAAAACCGCGATGTGATATCTTTAACCGTTTAGGAGATCGAGTAAAATGGAGAATAATAGATATTTGAAAATGTGATATATAAACATTTTGTTCGTTTGTACCTTGATCAACTCTTGAGAGTAGACTTATAAGACTTATTTTATGTAAAATGAGGTGCTTAATCCACTGGTAAAAACCGCGATGTCCTATCTTTAACCGTTTAGGAGATCGAGTAAAATGGAGAATAATAGATATTTGATAATGTGGTATATAAACATTTTATTCGTTTGTACCCTTATCAACTCTTGAGAGTAGACTTATAGGACTTATTTTATGTAAATTGAGGTGCTAAATCCACTGGTAAAAACCGCGATGTCCTATCTTTAATTGTTTAGGAGATCGAGTAAAATCGAGAATAATAGATATTTGAAAATGAGATATATAAACATTTTATTCGTTTGTACCTTTATCAACTCTTAAGAGTAGACTTATTGGACTTATTTTATGTAAAATGAGGTGCTAAATCCACTGGTGAAAACCGCGATGTCCTATCTTGAACCGTTTAGGAGATCGAGTTAAATGGAGAAAAATAGATATTTGAAAATGTGATATATAAACATTTTATTCGTTTGTAACTTTATCAACTCTTGAGAGTAGACTTATAGGACTTATTTTATGTAAAATGGGGTGCTTAATCCACTGATGAAAACCGCGATGTCCTATCTTTTACCGTTTAGGAGATCGAGTAAAATGGAAAATAATAGATATTTGAAAATGTGATATATAAACATTTTATTCGTTTGTACCTTGATCAACCCTTGAGGGTAGACTTATAGGACCTATTTTATGTAAAATGAGGTGCTAAATCCACTGGTGAAAACCGCGATGTCCTATCTTTAACCGTTTAGGAGATCGAGTAAAATGGAGAATAATAGATATTTGATAATGTGGTATATAAACATTTTATTCGTTTGTACCCTTATCAACTCTTGAAAGTAGACTTATAGGACTTATTTTATGTAAAATGAGGTGCTAAATCCACCGGTGAAAACCGTGATGTGATATCTTTAACCGTTTAGGAGATCGAGTAAAATGGAGAATAATAGATATTTGAAAATGTGATATATAAACATTTTATTCGTTTTTACCTTTATCAACTCATGAGAGTAGACTTATAGGACCTATTTTATATAAAATGAGGTTCTAAATCCACTGGTGAAAACCGCGAGGTCCTATCTTTAACCGTTTAGGAGATGGAGTAAAATGGAGAATAATAGATATTTGAAAATGTGATATATAAACATTTTATTTGTTTGTACTTTTATCAACGCTTGAGAGTAGACTTATAGGACTTATTTTATGTAAAATGAGGTGCTAAATCCACTGGTGAAAACCGCGATGTCCTATCTTTAACCGTTTTAAAGATCGAGTAAAATGGAGAACAATAGATGTTTGATAATGTGATATATAAACATTTTATTCGTTTTTACCTTTATCAACTCTTGAGAGTAGACTTATAGGACCTATTTTATGTAAAATGAGGTTCTAAATCCACTGGTGAAAACCGCGATGTTCTATCTTTAACCGTTTAGGAGATCGAGTAAAATGGAGAATATTAGATATTTGATAATGTGATATATAAACATTTTATTCGTTTGTATCTTTATCAACTCTTGAGAGTAGACTTATAGGACTTATTTTATGTAAAATGAGGTGCTAAATCCACCGGTGAAAACCGTGATGTGATATCTTTAACCGTTTAGGAGATCGAGTAAAATGGAGAATAATAGATATTTGAAAATGTGATATATAAACATTTTATTCGTTTGTACCTTTATCAACTCTTGATAGTAGACTTATAGGACTTATTTTATGTAAAATGAGGTGCTAAATCCACTGGTGAAATCCGCGATGTGATATCTTTAACAGTTTAGGAGATCGAGTAAAATGGAGAATAATAGATATTTGAAAATGTGATATATAAATATTTTATTCGTTTGTACCTTTATCAACTCTTAAGAGTAGACTTATAGGACTTATTTTATGTAAATTAAGGTGCTAAATCGACTGGTGAAAACCGCGATGTCCTATCTTTAACCGTTTAGGAGATGGAGTAAAATGGAGAATAATAGATATTTGAAAATGTGATATATAAAAATTTTATTTGTATGTACCTTTATTAACTCTTGAGAGTAGACTTATAGGACTTAATTTATGTAAAATGAGGTGCTAAATCCACTGGTGAAAACCGCGATGTGATATCTTTAACCGTTTAGGAAATCGAGTAAAATGGAGAATAATAGATATTTGAAAATGTGATATATAAACATTTTATTCGTTTTTACCTTTATCAACTCTTGAGAGTAGACTTATAGGACCTATTTTATGTAAAATGAGGTTTTAAATCCACTGGTGAAAACCGCGATGTCCAATCTTTAACCGTTTAGGAGATGGAGTAAAATGGAGAATAATAGATATTTGAAAATGTGATATATAAACATTTTATTTGTTTGTACCTTTATCAACTCTTGAGAGTAGACTTATAGGACTTAATTTATGTAAAATGAGGTGCTAAATCCACTGGTGAAAACCGCGATGTCCTATCTTTAAATGTTTTGGAGATCGAGTAAAATGGAGAATATTAGATATTTGATAATGTGATATATAAACATTTTATTCGTTTGTATCTTTATCAACTCTTGAGAGTAGACTTATAGGACTTATTTTATGTAAAATAAGGTGCTTAATCCACTGGTGAAAACCGCGATGTCCTATCTTTTACCGTTTAGGAGATCGAGTAAAATGGACAATAATAGATATTTGAAAATGTGATATATAAACATTTTATTCGTTTTTACCATTATCAACTCTTGAGAGTAGACTTATAGGACCAATTTTATGTAAAATGAGGTGCTAAATCCACTGGTGAAATCCTTGATGTGATATCTTTAACCGTTTAGGAGATCGAGTAAAATGGAGAATAATAGATATTTGAAAATGTGATATATAAATATTTTATTCGTTTGTACCTTTATCAACTCTTAAGAGTAGACTTATAGGACTTATTTTATGTAAAATAAGGTGCTAAATCGACTGGTGAAAACCGCGATGTCCTATCTTTAACCGTTTAGGAGATCGGGTAAAATAGAAAATAATAGATATTTGAAAATGTGATATATAAACATTTTATTCGTTTGTACCTTTATCAACTCTTGATAGTAGACTTATAGGACTTATTTAATGTAAAATGAGGTGCTAAATCCACTGGTAAAAACCGCGATGTCCTATCTTTAACTGTTTAGGTGATCAAATAAAATGGAGAATAATAGATATTTGAAAATGTGATATATAAAAATTTTATTTGTATGTACCTTTATTAACTCTTGAGAGTAGACTTATAGGACTTATTTTATGTAAAATGAGGTGCTTAATCCACTGGTAAAAACCGCGATGTCCTATCTTTAACCGTTTAGGAGATCGAGTAAAATGGAGAATAATAGATATTTGATAATGTGATATATAAACATTTTATACGTTTGTACCTTTATCAACTCTTGAGAGTAGACTTATAAGACTTATTTTATGTAAAATGAGGTGCTAAATCCACTGGTGAAAACCGCGATGTACTATAATTAACCGTTTAGGAGATCGAGTAAAATGGAGAATAATAGATGTTTGAAAATGTGATATATAAACATTTTATTCGTTTTTACCTTTATCAACTCTTGAGAGTAGACTTATAGGACTTATTCTATGTAAAATAAGGTGCAAAATCCACTGGTAAAAACAGCGATGTCCTATCTTTAACCGTTTAAGAGATCGAGTAAAATGGAGAATAATAGATATTTGAAAATGTGATATATAAAAATTTTATTCGTTTGTACCTTTATCAACTCTTGAGAGTAGACTTATAGGACTTATTTTATGTAAAATGGGGTGCTTAATCCACTGATGAAAACCGCGATGTCCTATCTTTTACCGTTTAGGAGATCGAGTAAAATGGAAAATAATAGATATTTGAAAATGTGATATATAAACATTTTATTCGTTTGTACCTTGATCAACTCTTGAGGGTAGACTTATAGGACCTATTTTATGTAAAATGAGGTGCTAAATCCACTGGTGAAAACCGCGATGTCCTATCTTTAACCGTTTTGGAGATCGAGTAAAATGGAGAACAATAGATATTTGATAATGTGATATATAAACATATTATTCGTTTGTACCTTTATCAACTCTTGAGAGTAGACTTATAGGACTTATTTTATGTAAAATGAAGTGCTAAATCCACTGGTGAAAACCGCGATGTCCTATCTTTAACTGTTTAGGAGATCGAGTAAAATGGGGAATAATGAATATTTGAAAATGTGATATATAAACATTTTATTCGTTTTTACCTTTATCAACTCTTGAGAGTAGACTTATAGGACCTATTTTATGTAAAATGAGGTTCTAAATCCACTGATGAAAACCGCGATGTCCTATCTTTAACCGTTTAGGAGATCGAGTAAAATGGAAAATAATAGATATTTGATATGTGATATATAAACATTTTATTCGTTTGTACCTTTATCAACTCTTGAGAGGAGACTTATAAGACTTATTTTATGTAAAATGAGGTGCTAAATCCACTGGTGAAAACCGCGATGTCCTATCTTTAACCGTTTAGGAGATCGAGTAAAATGGAGAATAATAGATATTTGATAATGTGGTATATAAACATTTTATTCGTTTGTAACCTTATCAACTCTTGAAAGTAGACTTATAGGACATATTTTATGTAAAATGAGGTGCTAAATCCACTGGTGAAAACCGCGATGTGATATCTTTAACCGTTTAGGAGATCGAGTAAAATGGAGAATAATAGATATTTGAAAATGTGATATATAAACATTTTATTCGTTTTTACCTTTATCAACTCTTGAGAGTAGACTTATAGGACCTATTTTATGTAAAATGAGGTTTTAAATCCACTGGTGAAAACCGCGATGTCCTATTTTTAACCGTTTAGGAGATCGAGTAAAATGGAGAATAATAGATATTTGATAATGTGGTATATAAACATTTTATTCGTTTGTAACCTTATCAACTCTTGAAAGTAGACTTATAGGACATATTTTATGTAAAATAAGGTGCAAAATCCACTGGTAAAAACAGCGATGTCCTATCTTTAACCGTTTAAGAGATCGAGTAAAATGGAGAATAATAGATATTTGAAAATGTGATATATAAAAATTTTATTCGTTTGTACCTTTATCAACTCTTGAGAGTAGACTTATAGGACTTATTTTATGTAAAATATAGTGCTAAATTCACTGGTGAAAACCGCGATGTCCCATCTTTAACCGTTTAGGAGATCGAGTAAAATGGAGAATAATAGATATTTGAAAATGTGATATATAAACATTTTATTCGTTTGTACCTTTATCAACTCTTGAGAGTAGAATTATAGGACTTATTTTATGTAAAATAAGGTGCTAAATCCACTGGTGAAAACTGCGATGTCCTATCTTTAACCGTTTAGGATATCGAGTAAAATGGAGAATAATAGATATTTGAAAATGTGATATATAAACATTTTATTCGTTTGTACCTTTATCAACTTTTGAGAGTAGACTTATAGGACCTATTTTATGTAAAATGAGGTGCTAAATCCACTGGTGAAAACCTCGATGTCCTATCTTTAACCTTTTAGGAGATCGAGTAAAATGGAGAATAATAGATATTTGAAAATGTGATATATAAAATTTTATTTGTTTGTACCTTTATCAACTTTTGAGAGTAAACTTATAGGACCTATTTTATGTAAAATGAGGTGCTAAATCCACTGGTGAAAACCGCGATGTCCTATCTTTAACCGTTTAGGAGATCGAGTAAAATGGAGAATAATAGATATTTGAAAATGTGATATATAAACATTTTATTCGTTTGTACCTTTATCAACCCTTGAGAGTAGACTTATAGGACCTATTTTATGTAAAATGAGGTGCTAAATCCACTGGTGAAAACCTCGATGTCCTATCTTTAACCGTTTAGGAGATCGAGTAAAATGGAGAAAAATAGATATTTGAAAATGTGATATATAAACATTTTATTCGTTTTTACCTATATCAACTCTTGAGAGTAGACTTATAGGACCTATTTTATGTAAAATGAGGTGCTAAATTCACTGGTGAAAACCGCGATGTCCTATCTTTAACCGTTTATGAGATCGAGTAAAATGGAGAATAATAGATATTTGAAAATGTGATATATAAACATTTTATTCGTTTTTACCTTTATCAACTCTTGAGAGTAGACTTATAAGACTTATTTCTTGTAAAATGAGGTGCTAAATCTACTGGTGAAAACCGCGATGTCCTATCTTTAACCGTTTAGGAGATCGAGTAAAATGGAGAAAAATAGATATTTGAAAATGTGATATATAAACATTTTATTCGTTTGTACCTTTATCAACTCTTGAGAGTAGACTTATAGGACTTATTTTATGTAAAATGAGGTGCTAAATCCACTAGTGAAATCCGCGATGTCCTATCTTTAACCGTTTAGGAGATCGAGTAAAATGGAGAATAATAGATATTTGAATATGTGATATATAAACATTTTATTCGTTTGTACCTTTTTCAACTCTTAAGAGTAGACTTATAGGACTTATTTTATGTAAAATGAGGTGCTAAATCCACTGGTGAAAACCGCAATGTCCTATCTTGAACCGTTTAGGAGATCGAGTAAAATGGAAAATAATAGATATTTGAAAATGTGATATATAAACATTTTGTTCGTTTGTACCTTCATCAACTCTTGAGAGTAGACTTATAGGACTTATTTGATGTAAAATGAGGTGCTAAATCCACTGGTGAAAACCCTGATGTCCTTTCTTGAACCGTTTAGGAGATCGAGTAAAATGTAAAATAATAGATATTTGAAAATGTGATATATAAACATTTTGTTCGTTTGTACCTTTATCAACTCTTGAGAGTAGACTTATAGGACATATTTTATGTAAAATGAGGTGCTACATCCACTGGTGAAAACCGCGATGTCCTATCTTGAACCGTTTAGGAGATCGAGTGAAATGGAGAAAAATAGATATTTGAAAATGTGATATATAAACATTTTATTCGTTTGTACCTTTTTCAACTCTTAAGAGTATACTTATAGGACTTATTTTATGTAAAATGAGGTGCTACATCCACTGGTGAAAACCGCGATGTCCTATCTTGAACCGTTTAGGAGATCGAGTAAAATGGAGAATAATAGATATTTGAATATGTGATATATAAACATTTTATTCGTTTGTACCTTTTTCAACTCTTAAGAGTATACTTATAGGACTTATTTTATGTAAAATGAGGTGCTAAATCCACTGGTGAAAACCGCAATGTCCTATCTTGAACCGTTTAGGAGATCGAGTAAAATGGAGAATAATAGATATTTGATAATGTGATATATAAACATTTTATTCGTTTTTACCTTTATCAACTCTTGAGAGTAGACTTATAGGACTTATTTTATGTAAAATGAGGTGCTAAATCCACTGGTAAAAACAGCGATGTCCTATCTTTAACCGTTTAAGAGATCGAGTAAAATTGATAATAACAGATATTTGAAAATGTGATATATAAACATTTTATTCGTTTGTACCTTTTATAACTCTTGAGAGTAGACTTATAGGACTTATTTTATGAAAATGAGGTGCCAAATCCACTGGTGAAAACCTCGATGTCCTATCTTTAACCGTTTAGGAGATCGAGTATAATGGAGAATAATAGATATTTGAAAATGTGATATATAAATATTTTATTCGTTTGTGCCTTTATCAACTCTTAAGAGTAGACTTATAGGACTTATTTTATGTAAAATAAGGTGCTAAATCTACTGGTGAAAACCGCGATGTCCTATCTTTAACCGTTTAGGAGATCGAGTAAAATGGAGAATAATAGATATTTGAAAATGTGATATATAAACATTTTATTCGTTTTTACCTATATCAACTCTTGAGAGTAGACTTATAGGACCTATTTTATGTAAAATGAGGTGCTAAATTCACTGGTGAAACCTCGATGTCCTATCTTTAACCGTTTAGGAGATCGAGTAAAATGGAGAATAATAGATATTTGTATATGTGATATATAAACATTTTATTCGTTTGTACCTTTATCAACATTTGAGAGTAGACTTATAGGACCTCTTTTATGTAAAATGAGATGCCAAATCCACTGGTGAAAACCACGATGTCCTATCTTTAACCGTTTAGGAGATCGAGTAAAATGGAAAATAATAGATATTTGAAAATGTGATATATAAACATTTTATTCGTTTGTACCTTTATCAACTCTTGATAGTAGACTTATATTACTTATTTAATGTAAAATGAGGTGCTAAATCCACTGGTAAAAACCGCGATGTCCTATCTTTAACTGTTTAGGAGATCAAATAAAATGGAGAATAATAGATATTTGAAAATGTGATATATAAAAATTTTATTTGTATGTACCTTTATTAACTCTTGAGAGTAGACTTATAGGACCAATTTTATGTAAAATGCGGTTCTAAATCCACTGGTGAAAACCGCGATGTCCTATCTTTAACCGTTTAGGAGATCGAGTAAAATGGAGAATAATAGATGTTTGAAAATGTGATATATAAACATTTTATTCGTTTTTACCTTTATCAACTCTTGAGAGTAGACTTATAGGACCAAATTTATGTAAAATGCGGTTCTAAATCCACTGGTGAAAACCGCGATGTCCTATCTTTAACCGTTTAGGAGATCGAGTAAAATGGAGAATAATAGATGTTTGAAAATGTGATATATAAACATTTTATTCGTTTTTACCTTTATCAACTCTTGAGAGGAGACTTATAGGACCAATTTTATGTAAAATGAGGTTCTAAATCCACTGGTGAAAACCGCGATGTCCTATCTTTAACCGTTTAGGAGATCGAGTAAAATGGAGAATAATAGATATTTGATAATGTGATATATAAAGATTTTATTCGTTTGTACCTTTATCAACTCTTGATAGTAGACTTATAGGACTTATTTTATGTAAAATGAGGTGCTTAATCCACTGGTGAAAACCGCGATGTCCTATCTTAAACCGTTTAGGAGATCGAGTAAAATGGAAAATAATGGATATTTGAAAATGTGATTTATAAACTTTTTATTCGTTTGTACCTTTATCAACCCTTGAGAGTAGACTTATAGGACCAATTTTATGTAAAATGAGGTTCTAAATCCACTGGTGAAAACCACGATGTCCTATCTTTAACCGTTTAGGAGATCGAGTAAAATGGAAAATAATAGATATTTGAAAATGTGATATATAAACATTTTATTCGTTTGTACCTTTATCT